>JAHBCN010001686.1:109841-134322 GCA_019359885.1 Listronotus oregonensis | reverse complement strand
GTTTAAAATTTTTCCCCACACCTCATTATAAAGAAAAAAAAATGTAAACAAAGGTTGTAATTGATTTTAAAATATGTTGTACAAACTATTAAATTTGAAAATATGTAATTTAAATTTGAATTCTTTTATTTACGGTTTTTAGCAAGCACTAATTTAACACTTTAAACATATTATTATTATTATTATTATAATAAGATAGTATTCTGTTATAAAAAAATATTAAATTATTACGAAACTACTTTAAAATAATAAAAAGTTTTGATTCAGCTGAACCGTCTCTTTCTAAAAATCCTGAAAAGAAAATAGGATTAAAGCTGAAAGAAAATATATCAATAAATGATTAATCCTGAAAGAAAATTTATTATTCCATGTTCAAAGTCTGCAAAGTCCAACACATACTCTCTAACACTCTAAAACCAACTAAAAATTATATATACCTAAAAAAATTTGGTACAACTATCTATAATAAAAATAAAGTATGTGTTAAGACGTTAAAAAAAATCTGATAGATGACACTTTTTTACTGCTTTGTTTTAAAATATTTAAACATAAATATCAAATTAAAGGTTTTTAAATATGTAATTGACAAAACCTTCATAATAAAAAAATACACCCCGTATTCACTACGCTTAAACTTCCTTGGATTCCAAGCAGCTTATGGGCAAAAACTGGCATTATCCTAAATGTACTGCTGTTTAGACTTGGTGCTGTTTTTAAAGGGCATAGGGTGTAAAGAAGTTAGAAGAGGAAAAATACTTATAGCCTTAAAAGAGATTTCGAAACTCAATAGTAACTAGTGTGGCTATGAATGTCACAGGTTAAAGCATTCTAAGATAATTTTCGAAAGGAACGCCAAGGATAAATGATTTCTTAAATTAAAAAAGCCGACAGTTTATAGGCAGAAAATAAGAATCGGTAATTTTTTTTGTGATAGCAAATCCTATCGTGTCCTTGAGACGTTAAAACTATACCAGATAAGAATCTATCTCCTCTCCAAAACTTCACAATCCGAATTTCATTCTTAGTTCATCACTTTTACAAAAACCTTCGTAAAACTTTTAAAGAAAACTATACGAATAAAGTAGCCAATTTTTATATGCAGATAAAAAAGTGTCCACTACCAAATATTTTTTTTGTGGGCTTCTGGCTCTGAATGGTCCCAATATATGTAACTGCTGAAAGTAAATTCTTTTATTTATTCCTAAATATAAAAGACAGATTAAAAGTTAGATTCTTATATCTAAACTAAGCCTATAGAAAATCTCTTGGTAAACTTAAATTTATGGCTTTATACGCCAAAAAATTGCAAAAAACCTTATGTTTTTATTTTAAATAATATTATTTATAAATCTATCGCATTACCAACTTTCAGAAATTTTAAAAAATCAGTTTCAGACAAATCTTTAATTACATTAATGCTGACAATAGAAAATGGGCTTGTTTACCTAACACCCTTAAGAGCTGAATATAATTAAGTAGAAATATGCTTAAAGTGAGAGATTTTAGCACTTTATTTAATGCTAAACTGTTTTAAAGGTTACCTTAAAATAATCAACTTGACCCTTCCTATAAAATATACCCATCACAACAAATACATCTATAATTTTTTTTACAAATTCTAAAAGAACTTGTTAAAATACTTTAAATTTTGAAAGCCCAATTTAAAAACGTTTGTTTTTCATATCTTAAAAACGAAAACAGAATTATCCCTTAGAGCATTAATTTTTTTAAAATAATTTTTCTCTAATTTTGTAAAACCATTTTTTTTTCAAATAGACCTGCAAGTTCATAACTAGCTGTTAAGAATTTTAAATAATACTTTTTAATAACATATTTGGTCACGTTGATCAATATCACGGAGTCCGTATGTAATGGTTACAATTTGAGGAACAGATTTTTGAGGTCCTTTTAAGCAAGTAGGTGTCTTACATATTCTGAACTGCCGAATCCGAATATTTAACCAAAGTTTTACGAAAAGTGGTCCAAAAGTTGTTATTGACAATTTTATTATTCCTAAAAAAAAAAAAAATTTTTCCAAAAACCCCCCCCAAAAAACTTTTTTTTTTTTTTCCCCAAAAAACCCCTTTTTTTTTTTTTTAAAAAAAAATTTTTTTTTTTTTAAAAAAAAAGGAAAAAAAAAAATTTTTGGGGGGTTTTTTAAAAAAAAAAATTTTTTCCCCCCTTTTTTTAAATTAAAAAAAATTTAAAAATTTTTTTAAAAAAAAAACCTTTAAAAATTTTTTTTAAATTTTTTTTTAAAAATAAAAAAAAACCCCAAAAAAATTTTTTTTTAAAAAAAAATTTTTTTTTTTAAATTAAAAAAAATTTTTTAAAAAAAAAATTAAAAAAATTTTAAAAACTTTTTTTAAAAAAAAAAAAAAAACCCCCCTTAAATTTAAATTTTTTAAAAAATTTTTTTTTTTTTGGGAAAAATTTTTTTTAAATTTTTTTAAAAAAAAAAAAAAAAATTTTTTTTTTAAAAAAAAAAAAAACCCAAAAAAAAATTTTTTAAATTTTTTTTTTAAAAAAAAATTTTTTTTTTAAAAAAAAATTTTTTTTTTTAAAAAAAAAAAAAAAAATTTTTTTTTTTTTTTTTTTAAAAAAAAATTTTTTTTAATTTAAAAATTTAAAAAAATTTTTTAAAAAATTTTTTTTTTTAAAAATTTTAAAAAATTTTTTTTTAAATTTTTTTAAAAAAAAAAATTTTTTTTGGGTTTTTTAAAAAAAATGTTTAAAAAAACCCCCAAAAATTTAAATTATTTAAAAAATTTAAAAAAAAAAAAAATTTTTTTTTTAAAAAAAAAAAAATTTTTAAAACCCCCCAAAAAACCTTTTTAAAAAAATTTTTTAAAACTTGGGCAAAAAAAATTTAAAATTTAAAATTTTTTTTTAAAAAAAAAAAAACCCCAAAAAAAATTTTTTAAAAAAAAAAAAAAAAAATTTTTAAAAAAAAAAAAAATTTTTTCCAAAAAAAAATTTTTTCCCTTTTAAAAAAAAAATTTAAATTAAAAAAAAAATTTTAAAAAAGGGATTTTTAAAAATTTTTTAAAAAAACAAAAAAAAAAAAAATTTTTCCAAAAAAAAAAAAATTTTTTAAAAAAAAAAAAAAAGGGGGTTTTAAAAAAAATTTTTAATTTTTTTTTAAAAAAAAATTTTTTTTTTTAAAAAATTTTTTTTAAAAAAAATTTTTAAAACCCAAAACCCCCTTTTTTTTCCCCCTTTTTTAAAAAAAAAATTCAAATTTTTTTTTTTTTTTCCCCTTAAAAACCCCCCCCCCAAAAAAAATTTTTTGGGTTTCCCCTTTTTTTTTTGGGTTTTTTTAAAAAAAAACCCGGGGCCCCAAAAAAAAAAAAGGGGAAAAAAAAAATTTTTTTTTCCCCCCAAATTTTTTAAAAAATTTTTTTAAAAATTTTTTTTTTAAAAAAAGAAAAACCCTTTTTCCCCCAAAAATTTTTTTTTGGGCCTTTTTTTAAAAAAAGGAAAGTTTTTTTTTTTAAAAATTTTTTTTAAAAAAAAAAATTTTTTTTTTTTTTTTTAAAAATAATTTTTTTTTTCCCTTCCCGGGAAAAAATTTTTTCCCCCCAAAAAAGGGGGTTTTTCCCCTTTTTTTGGGAAAAGGGGGTTTTTTCCCCCCTCCTTTTTTTTAAAAAAAAAATTCTTTTTTTTGGGGAATTTTTTTTTTTCCTTTTTTTTAAAGGGGAAAAAAAAAAGGGTTTAAAAAAAAGGTTTAAAAAAAATTTAAAATTTGGGGGAAAAAAAAAAAAAAAAATTTTTTAAACCTAAGACTTAGCTGTGATTTTCCGGTTATTATGGAAGCATGTGGTTGTGACTTAGAAACGGTAGTCTAGCTGTCAGTCATCAGCAACTAATGTCGGCAACTTGGGTTTGTCACTTGAATCTCCAACATAAGGCATGGGATTAAATCCTTAATCATGGAACTAGGCATAAGCAGCATGGGCCGGAACACAAAATCAAGTCGAAGAAATCAAAGGGGGTAAAATCAGGAATAGAAAAAAAAAACCTAAAAAAAACGTCTAAGCTTTATGCATGGTTACGTATGATACTTTACCAAACACAGAAATTACATCCCTTACATAAATTACCCAATAAGCATAAAAATTCTAGACAAAGTTCTCCCCTTAAAAAAACCCCATAAATTAACTACGCAATTATCATAACCCCAAAATCGAATATAATGCGTTTTCAAAGTTAGATCAAAAATTCAAAGTAGCAATTTGATAAAACTGTGTGAAATAGTAAAATTCTTACCTTTTTCCACAAACAACGAGCCAATATCGCCCCATAGGATATTAACGAAGAAAAAGGGTTCCATGCAAGTTCCACGTGGTATAATCCTTCTTTAAGAAGAATAAATTTCCCAAAAATATACGGATAACGTGACATTTCACTCCGAAACAACGTACTACAATTAGCACAAACAAACGGGAATTTTACTTAGGCATTTGTTCAACAACCCCCCCCAAAACAAGGGTTGAAAATTAACTTTTAGAACATTGCCTTCACGTGGCTGTCTCCTTGGTGGTCAGCAGGGAAAGCTTCCCAAAACTAATTTTCACCAACAGCGTTTTCTGTCAAGGACGACCTTGGCAGTACCAAACCTTCTTGCTACAATTCTACCAACTCACACACAATCCATCACTGGCTGCTGGCTGGCCTTTTGCCATCTTTCCCAAAGGGGGTTGGCTCGAACCGGAACTACCCAGATATTACTAACAAACAACGCACTTCACCCCCCAAAAAAATAATCCCGAAATCCAGATATAACCGGTTTGTCAGAACTTCCTAAAAAGAAAGATTTAGGAATCACTCTCGACTTCGAGACCGCCTCTCACGGTACCAAGCGGCTTTGCTACTACACATCTTGCCAGCCCTTTTACCCAAAAAAGAAAAAAGAAAAGGCCTTTACCTTAAACCTGACTTTTTTAAAACGTCAAAAATTTTAAACTTCAAAGTTACAAAAACAAAACAAAGAGTTATGAATGTACATAATTAAAAGAAAAACAATTTAAAATACTCCACACGGTTATAAAAACAACCACAAACATGTCAACGACCCCTGAAAATAAGGAAAGGTCAATAAACAATCAAACACAAAACATTCCGCAGACCATAGCTAGTAATAAACAACATTTTAGACTAAAGCCCTGCTTTCCGCATTTAAGGTATTTATGCAAAAAGGTATTTTAAATCGAAAATTGTTATAGTTCAATTTTTGAACTGTAACATAGTGCTGCCAGTAGCAAAGAAAAGAACTATGATCTGGGTCAATTTTTGACCTTGAAAACGAGGTTCAAATACTTTTTAAAATAGTATCTGTGATCAGAATTCGCTCGATCTTGGAAAAATAGTGTTTCCAAAAGTAGGTATGTACTTCCGAAAAAAATAAAAACAAAAATTTGTTGTTTTGTACAAGTAAGTACTTACTGGGGCATTCATGACATTATTCAAATTATTATTATTATGCCGTTTGCCTCCAATTCCCTATATTTTCTTTAAAGATTTACTGACACCTCGTTTTCCTTAATCCTGAAAGGATTCATAAAAATCTAGTCAGGTTTTCATTCAAACGTTTATAGGAAAATTATTGATCCAATACTTAATACTTGAACTTGAACTAAAAAAAATTCTGTTATAATTTTCATGCTCTGTTAGTATTTCCAGCAAAACTTGCGTATTTTATAAAAAAACGTTTTATTTAAAAAGATTTCACATGTGTATATTACTTGTTAGCCAAGTCAGTTAGCTTATGATCAACAGAAAACGTAACTCCCAAAATTAATTTTTTTTAAAGATATTTTGAATTTTATGAATTAAGTGCGTGAAAATTACTACGAGAAATTCTTAAAACTTTCGATTACTGAAACTTGTCGATTTAAGAAAAAAAAAATATAATAGTTTTCAACATATTTGAATTTGATGGAGAGAGATTTAAGTTTTTATTTTGCAATTCAGTTTTGTGATGCAAAAATCTTAAAAATACTACGGAACAAATAATTTATTTTATTTAGTGATCAAAAATACTTAGAGGTATATTTTCGTTTTCTAACTAAACAGGATACACATTAGCCCATTCACAAAAAAAATATTGCTTCCTTTTTATATTTACTTTCATAGTTTATTCTAATTGCGTTTATGTAAAAAAGAAAATAAAAATAACAATGAAATATAAATATTTCTCATTTCAAGCATATTTCTTTTTAAATATCGTTTTAAAGTATTTTAGTCCAAAGGAACACTTTAAGTAGTTAATTAAAATGTAAAGTAAAATCTTATAATTTTAACTACAACTTTTATATTATTCAAGACATGGTAACTACCATTTTAAATACTAAAATAAAATAAAACAGACACACCCAACGGATGTCAGTCATTGCTAACCAAGATGATGACAATAAATCAATTATATCGCCATTATATTACCTTACACACAGAGAACTTATTTCTTAATAACAAAATACTTTTTTAATGTTTGAAAAATCTTTAGGAAAGACGTTTACCAGAGTTGTCAGGATAAACCAGCCCATTGCAACTATACTTTATTTTTGTTGAAGTGAATCGTATATTACTATTTATGTACCGTCAAGCAAAATTAAGCTCCGAGAGACCTCATTTGACAATTTGACAGTTGACAGTTCGTCGATCCTGAGTGGTCTGAAGGGAATGACATGTGACAGTGACAGTTTTTTGACAGCTTCAAGCAGCCTCAGCACGCACCTCGCAGAAGTCGATGACAAGCTAGAGAAGACACTGTCATTTTTAGAATTTGGGTAAAAACACTTTTTCTCTAAGTTCAGACACTTAGTATAATATAACCTGTTTATTAAAATAAACTCTGTATTAAAAATATTAGATACTTTAGCTTAGTTGTAATGAATAAGCCATTGTATGCTAATTTTTTTAAATATATGCGCTATAAAATACAAATAGACAAAACTGGTAAACAAATACAATATGTTGTAATTTTTGCTTCTCTGCAAGTATTTAACAATTTACTTCTTGAACATATTTGTCTCAAAAAAGGATATAGCTTAAGGTTAAATTATTTATAAATATTTGCACAGAAGCATATTAACTATTGTAATATAAATATAAAACCACATTTATACTTTACCAACAATAACTGTAAACGACTGATGATGAGTCTCATAAAAGATACCAATAAAATGCTGAAAACCCTATTTAAATTAAAGAAAAAAAATTGGGGTGTCTAAAGTAAAGAAGAATAAAATATTAAACAAATTAAATTAATAACATAAACAGAAGTTTTGGAATAGGAGTTCAATAAATATTCAGTTAATATAACTAGAACAAAGAAATTGACATACAAATGGCAATATTTAAAAAAGTTTACAACCAAGAATTTGTAACATAATTAAAATGTTTACTCTTTATTAATTAATTTTATTGACATAAAATAAGAGGTCCTAAACAATAAAGTCCGTAAAAATAATCTGATTCTGCTAAAACTATTTTTTTAAATCTTTTATTAACCCTATTTAACTCTAAGCATTTAATATTATTTCTTATTAATAATAATACCAAGATCTAATTTTTACAGAATATTAATGTGTATTAATAACCAAAATTATTTTAGTAGCCAAAGAGATTACACAAACAGATGCTGTTAAAGATTTAAAAATTGAATTCTATTATTATTTATTAACAGTAGTAGGTGGCTTAAAATTAAATATAAAAATAATAGCTTTTTTAAACTGTAGTAATTTTAACAGCTAATTAAGTCAGAAAAAATGTTTTTTAATAGTTTCTAAATCGTAATCCTGTCCGTCAATAAATGTGTAATTAATGCTTTCTAGGGATACACTAATTAAATACAAATAAAGTTTTTTGATTGCCGGCTATGACTTTTTAGGCCATTGATGTTAATAGTTCAATTAGATCCCCCTGCAGGTACCGCTCTTCTAACGTTGACAGATTAAATGTTTTTAATGCTTTGATGTAACAAATTTTTAGGTTTTACTTCAATTTTTGGTAACCCTTTGTTAAACGTGTTCATAAGTTTCAATGTCTTTAATAAAATAGGGGTTCCAGATGGTCTTAGCATACTTCACAATGATTTATGATTTGTGGTAATCATTTCTACAACGGATACTTTTAAAATAATTTTTTTATCGATTATATCATACTATTTGATTTTTCACAGTTTAAATGATATGAGATTTCCATTTTAGATTAGCTGTTATAACTAGACCTCTTTGCTTTTTAATTATTGTCAAAAGCATTGTGGATTGTGGATTATTTGCGCCGATGTGCAGAACAGTACACTTTGCCTAATTAAGCTTTATTTGCCACATACTAGTCAATATTTTAAGGATTTTTAGGAATAATATGGGAGATAGATAAATACTCCATATTTGTTATTACATAATTTAACATACTTTATATATACACAATTGCCCAAAATTGTATTTTTTATCAGTGGCATCGCGTCATGTGGATTATTTGCGCCGATGTGCAGAACAGTACACTTTGCCTAGTTAAGCTTTATTTGCCACATACTAGTCAATATTTTAAGGATTTTTAGGAATAATATGGGAGATAGATAAATACTCCATATTTGTTATTACATAATTTAACTACTTTATATATACACAATTGCCCAAAATTGTATTTTTTATCAGTGGCATCGCGTCACAGACCAATTATCGACACCCACGTTTGTCCTTACTTGAAACAAGGCAGTAAGTCACAGTACAACTATACTGACCATTAAAGTCAAAGCATATTTTTTTAGTTTAAAGAATTTCTGTAAAATCATTACATATAACATACGCTTGATGTAAAGTGCTAATTATTTGATTTTTCATAAAATAACAAGAATTCTTACCTATATCCTTGTTTGTTTAAAGAACGAACCAGAACCAACATCCCAAATAATCACAACCAAATCTACTGGTAATTAAAACTACCCTGCACATGATCTATCTGATCTAATATTTGCACTAAATTGAACCCACCATTTTAGGCAAATTATTTCTCCCAGTGGTTTTTATAATTTGCAATCAACTCCTAGTTTTTAAGACTTGTTTTTATCTTAACGAATGAGGCATCCTGTGTCATGCCAAAGAATACACACACACCAAAAAAGGAACGACTTTGTCCAAAACAACGACACCCGAATATCAGACGAGAGAAAGACAAATTTGCAATCCCAAGACACTCCAATTCAAGACACTGCATTTTTTCAATAGTTTCTCACATTTTTTTCAATAGTTTCTACAATAAGATAATTGTACAACAACATGCACACACCTGGTTTTATCATGTCGTATTATTATTGTCATTGTTTGTCTTACATATATGTCTTCATCATTTATATTTCACCATATTTTTCACTTGTGAATATAGACTGCACATTAAAAATTTTGGTTTTAAGATTAAATGACTAGTGCAATGTTAGTTAAATGATGAATGCCACTTGTATCTCAGTTGCTTGTTCTAGAAATATTATAGTAAATAAATGAAAATTTTGTTTCGTGTATAAACTTTATACATAACACAAAAGAAATCATATTATCGTCACAAATTTTAATATAATTTTGGCCTTCACTAAAATAATGAGTAAATGGCCAAAAATATAAACATAAGTGGACTTACCGCCTCTCTTTTCTGGAACTTTTCTTCCTTTTCTTTCCTGCGCACTTCAATGAGATACTCATTGAAGAGGCTTTCTCTTTCCCGCATTTTTTCAACGCCTTTAAACCTATCGTCCTTGGCGTACTTCTGTGCGAAATCGCTAAATGAAGACCTAAAAGAAAGAAAAAAATTACCCATTCTCATTTAATGACTAAAAAGGCTTTCTTGCAAAGAATACTATTGTATTATTAAATGAGAAAAGTATTTGTGTTCAAAAAGCCATCACAACTCCGTACTTTTAGATTCAGAAATAGTAAATAATAAATAAATGATTTATTGAAATTTACTTCATAACAACTTGGGCTCTCAGTAGTCAGGTTTAAATAAATTATTTGTAAATTACAACATCTAGACAAACTAATTTAACGAAATTACTCTGCACTTACTTTCCATGTAAATGAGCCTCAGCCATCAACCTTTTAAAGGCTTCTTTCTTCTCTCTTAGCTTGTTTCTTTTTTCCCGTCTCTCTTCCTCCGCCCGCTCTTTTACATATTTTTCAAACACCTGTTTTCTTTCTTTTGATGTTAAAAGAAGGTACCTGAAAAAAATTAACTGTAATAAATAGAAATATACATAGCATGGAAGGAAAAGGCCTCTTTTTCTTTCGCGGATAATTTTATGCACGACGGGAAGCGGAGGGCATTAAACCTAAGGGAAGAAATGCACTTTTCTCTAGAGAAATGTATATAATTTTTTCTACTCTTATCATTCAAATATTTAAAAATTTTTTTGATTATTTATATGAAGAACTTGTCAAAGTAACGTAAGATTTGAAATCACTTAAGACACCAAAAAGGCTGGCGTTGCCAAAGAACTTGTTTACAACATTGACGTTTTTTAAACAAATTGTCAAAATTATTTCTTTATTTAAAAAAGAACAGAAATTCAAAAACTTATTTAAAAAAATGGACTGCATTCCGCATAACATTGTAGAATCTTCTAAGTTAATATTGTTACAGATTTTAGTTAGTGTTTAGTTATTAGAAATGTAAAAGGTTAGAATTATTTTATTTAGGTTAATAATTTATTAAAAATAGGTTACCTTAGTTTTCCCCTTTTTCAACGGCCATTGCAGATTATCCTGAGGGCGCTGGAGACATCCTTTTCACACTTTCTTACATCCTGTAGTAAAGAATCCTTCCAGCTAATTCTAGACTTTTCCAGACTTTCCATTACTTTTCCACTTCACTATAAAAAGCGCGAGGAAAATCCGCACGGGCCAGTTTTAGTTTTGATTCCGACGAGTTAAGAAGTTGACAGACAGTTAAAGGTTAAACAGTTGTCATTATTACGTTACGTTAAAGTGTTACCATAGAAACGTTTGTAAACCAGATATCCAATAAAAAGGTGTAAAACCAGGATCCGTGTTTTTATACGGGGTGTCACGGAACATTTGGTGTCAGAAGCGGAACGAGATCCCCAAAGAAGCCGAAGTTGATAAGAAGAGTTTTGAATGCCAGTTGGGACAAGACAACAAACAGCAGTTATGGAAGAATTAAGTGCTCTAATAAAGCAAATGACGGAAGATCTAAAAAAAGAAATGAAGAACAGCCAAGATTCCATGAAAGAAGACCTAAAAGAAGAAATGAAGAGAAGTCAAGAAGAAATGAAGAGAAGTCAAGAAGAAATGAAGACCAGCCAAGAATCCATGAAGGAAGACCTAAAAGAAGAAATGAAGAGAAGTCAAGAAGACATGAAGACCAGCCAAGAAATGAAGAGAAGTCAAGCAGAAACAAAACAACAGATCGAGAAAATTCAAATAGACATTAAAAAAAGCCAGGATGAAATGAAACAAGAGCTGAAAGAAAAGATGGTGAAAATTCGAGAACACCTAAAAGGAGAATTTCAACAAAGTCAAGATGAGATGAGAAAACAAATGCTGCTTGAATTAAAACTTACCAAGGATGATGTTAAAGGAGAAATAGAAGACATACAACAGACTGTACAGCTAGTTCAAGGCCAAATGCAGCAAGAAGTACAACATTTACAGCAACAAATTCAAAAGATAGCTAGTACAGGCGTCGTCTCAGAAAGTGGTACTGCAACGACTATTATGAAACCACCAACTTTTGATGGCAAAGTACCCTGGTTTACGTATCTCCGACAATTTGAAGCTGCTGCCAACGGTAATAAATGGAGTTCACAAGACAAGGCACGTGCCCTAGTACTTGCTCTTCGAGGTGAAGCTATGGAGGTTTTAAGAAACGTTCCCGAGGAGAAGCAATGCGATTATGCAACCATTGTGATGTTCCTGGAAACGAGATATGGCGGAAGGAAGGAAGTTTATAAGGCGCAGCTGCAAGGACGAAGGCAAAAGTACAATGAAAGCATTCAGGAGTATGAAGCTGATATTGTACGACTAATAAACCTGACATATCCAGCATATCCAGAAGAAATCAAACAAGAGTTAGCAGTAGGTAGTTTCATTGAAGGCTTACGTGATCCGGATATGAACCAGGCGTTAAGAATGGCCAGACTTAAGAAAATATCCGAAGCTCTTGCCTATGCACTTCAATTTGAAACAGCTAAACAAACATCCAGGAGTCCGGCAAGACTTCGAAGAATAAACTTTGTACCAGAAGAAGGCAATTCTGACAACGATTTGACAAGAATTGTAAAAGAGTTACAAGAAATCGTACGTAAAAAGCAAACAGACGGAGACACCAGTATGACGTTCCGACGAAGAAACGGAATCATTTGCTGGAGGTGTAGCAAAGAGGGGCATGTCCAAAGAAACTGTACTAGATCAAATGTCCCTTCAAGTAATCCGGAAAACTCCCAGCCCCATCAACAACAATAATAAAAGTATCCCGGTTTAAAATAATGTTCCACCTTGGTAGTACCTGAAATGTATGCGTCGGGAATGTCAGATGGTACTAGATACTGGTTCCACACACAGCCATCGTGAGGCCGAACATCGTAGCCCATTGCAAAATATTCCGCCCTGAGAAAAATTATATTTTGGAAACTGCCAACGAGAAGTTATACCAATTAAAGGCATACATGAAGCAAGAATAAGTCTGGGGACAACTACTTTTATACACGTTGTGTTTGTTGCCGACTAATAGACGAAGTTATCCTTGGCCTTGACATTATGGAACATCAGAAGTTTGTACTTGATCTTCCGCAACGAATACCGCGTAACTAATAATGAAGAGATTGTAATGAGACTCCCACGTAAACAACGAAGCATCAATTACTAGAAGTTGTACTTAAAGAAGATGTAATATTACCTCCAAATTCGAAATTTTTATCCAAGCAAGATGTGAAGACTTTTGAAGAAGGTGAAATTTAATAGTCGAACCAATTTGGGAAATAGTCCACTATACGCTAAAGGAATTCTCCCGCAAGAACTCTGGTGCAAAACAAAAAAAATACAGTATTTGTCAGAATATTTAAAACCCAAAGGCCCCAACAAATTAAAGGGGGACAAAATTGGTACCTGTCAAACCGCAAGTGATAATTACTAATACCTGGGAAACCTGTAGAAGTTGCCTGTAAACTACCTGATGCTCTTTTCAAGACCTGGTGATTTACAAAAGCCCTGCTAAATCCAGTGCAGGTTACTAAACTGGAAGACCTTAAGAAGGGAAAACAAGACGTTTCTCCTCTCTGAAAAGGATTTGGGAAAACCAGCATAGTTCAACATCGAATAAATACTGGTGATGCAAAGCCGATAAGGCAACCACCACGAAGAATTTCCCTTTTGGGTAAAAGAGACAAATTGAGAAGTTAATTGGAGACATGCAAAAAACCCAAAGGGATTTTAGAACCATCCCCAGAGTCCATGGTCATCTCCAGTAGTCCTGGTTAAAAGAAAGATTGGCCCCAGTAGATTTTGTGTTTACTTCCCCGAAGACTTAATGACGTCAAGAAGAAGGACAGTTTTCCATTACCAAGAATAGACGATACTCTAGATACGCTGACCGGTTCAAAATGGTTTCGATCTTAGACCTGAAAAGTGGCTATTGGCAGAACTTCATCCTGAAGATAAGGAAAAATCTGCCTTCTCGACCGGAACCGGAATTGGAGTTTAATGTTATGCCATTTGGTCTTATAATGCCCCTGCTACTTTTTTAAAGATTGATGGAGTTAACAATGGGGACTTTTAAATTGGGAAAAAATGCCTGGTTTTCTAGATGACATTATTATTCTTGGGAAAAAATTTGAAGACCAACCCGAAAAATGTTGAAGAGGTTTTTCAGAAGCTAAGATTTTGCCCAGCTGAATAGTCCAAAGAAATATCACCTTTTTTTAAAAAAAAGTTAAATACCTGGGGGGACATAATTACTGAAGAAGGAGTGAAAACCGACCAGAAAAGACAGAAGCTAATTTCCCAAACTGGCCTACACCGAAAAACAAGCATGAAATTAGGGAAATTTTCTGGGATTGTGCACTTACTATCGAAGACTTATACATGGATTTGCTGACATTGCAAGACCATTACATCAACTTACCGAGAACAACAAAACCTATGAATGGACCGAAGATTGTGAAGCAGCCTTTATACAATTGGGAAAACCCTTGAATCCCCGTGTTGTCATATCCACAACCAATCAAACTTTATTGTGGACACTGATGCAAGCAATACTTCCAAGGAATTTTGTCACAGATTTCAAAGATGGCCAAGAAAAGTGATAGCGTACCGCAAAGTTCTTCAAAAAAACCCGAACGAAATTATTGTGTGACTAGAAAAAAAACTTAGCTAAAGTCAAATCTCTGGAACATTTTCATAAGTACCTTTATGGCCAGAAATTTCACCTGAGGACTGACCATGCATCACTTAAATGGTTGCTTCAGTTCAAGAATCCCGAAGGTCAGATAGCCGGGGTGGTTACAACATGTTCAAGAATAGATTTTTAAAAATTTAACATCAAAAAGGGTTGAACCATAAGAATGCTGACGCTCTATCAAGAAAACCTTGCCCCGAAGATTGTAAACATTGCAGTAGACGTGAAGAACAAGAAGATCCCCATGAATTTCACCCGCCGAAGAAAAACGCTTACATAAAAAATGAGAAAATTTTTTTTTCAACCGGTTATGGTTTTTAGAAAAAAAACAAAAGATAATTTTGCGAAGCTTCGGATTTAACGATAAAATTTAATCGAATTTACAAAAAACAAATTAAGGATTTGCTTTTGAAAGTATAATTTTTCTCTGAAGGACTCCCAACAGAATCAACTTTTATTCGCAAATTCCCCTTGAGGCAATTATCATCTAGTATCTATATAGTAAGGGTCCCATGTCCCACTTTTTAAATATAAAATTTTGAAAATTCCAGAGCCGCCACCCGTTAGTTCTGCTTACTACTAACTACAACTAGAAAAACTAGAACTAAGAACTAGTTCTGGTTAGTAGTAACCAGAACTAACCAAAAACAAAAAGCACTTATCGGCCAACGTAAATAAATATACCCAATGCAAAATTTTACTAACTGTTTTTTATGTATTACAATAAAACATTAAATTAAGAAAACAGTGAAAAATTTCTATTGTAGATATTGCCCCTCACAGTGGGAAAATTTCTCGCGACAAATTCTACAGCATTCAGGCACTTCAATATTCAGCTCGTGACTTCCTAACGCAGGAGAGAATTCCGACCATTTAATGGAAAAATCGTTGGGACATTTTTTTCCTTTATTCGACATACATTTTCCTAAGGTTTCGTTGTTCCATAGAAAATATTGCCAATATGCCATCGGGCAGCTAGCTATAAAAGTACTTGCTATGAAATATCTCTGTTTATTTATTTTAGAATAGTCCACGAAGGCTTAGAGTCAAAGTATTAACATATCGTGGATGTCGTAAGTAAAATAAGGGGCAGTTTATTGACCCATTGCTTACCTGAAGGTAAGGAGCGAAAAGAAGACCTTTGCATCACAGTCTAGATATTTTAAAACGTAGTTTGTTTGTGTGGCTGAGAGAACATGCAAAACATTTGCAATATGTAAACACTGTCCGAGAGCAGTCTCTTAGCAACTCGCCAAATTGGAGGCAAGCAGTACCATAAAAATGAGGCCGGTTTGGAGTTGCCAAGGAATCTCGAACTAAGCGTTGTCGCATGTTTTTTGAAACCCTCTGTATAACTGGGTTGGCTTAAAACGACTTATTTTGACGTCAGGAATCATAAGATGTTGTACACGTATTTTCTCGACGACCTCCATATGTGTCTTACCTTTTTCGTAGAGTAATAAAAT
The DNA here is from genome assembly GCA_019359885.1 of Listronotus oregonensis. Taxonomy (NCBI): domain Eukaryota; kingdom Metazoa; phylum Arthropoda; class Insecta; order Coleoptera; family Curculionidae; genus Listronotus; species Listronotus oregonensis. The sequence continues at coordinate 118,450 of JAHBCN010001686.1, read as the reverse complement.
ATTTGCGGGATACGTACCTGCAACAAAAAAAACATTATAAAAAAACCATTATATAGTGCCACAGTACAATGTAATTTACAGGGTTAATCTAATAAATGGAAACAACACAGGCCCACAAAAAAGTGGTGTGTGTGTGCTGAGTGTCAGACTAGGATTTTCTGGAGTATTTTTTCGGCTGGACACGAATCTGAAGTTAAAATTGGGGGTCAAACGACAAATAACCGAGAAAAGGCGTAATTTAATATATGAACGATTTTTTTAATTTAAAACGTCAATATCTTAAAAACTATAGAAGATACATGAAACTTTATAGGATATAAACTATGCATTTTTACAAGACCTTTAATTTAAGTTATGTAACCTTTTTATCTAAATGCAATATTTTTCGAGTTATAACCAAAAAGCCTATTTTTCAGAATTTTTTCAAGGTAAACCTCTGGAAAAAATGTGTTTTTTTTTTATTTTAGGATTTTTTTGCAGATTTTGAATTATTTGGGATTCAAATAAATAAAACAAATTATTTATTATTAAAAAACCCGAAAATCACTGGAGTGGAATTTTTTTGTCAAAATTACATTTTCGTATATATCTCTATTATTATTTATCTTTTCAAAAGTTGTTTATATAACTTTTTCATAAACAATTTAAAAAGCTCTCTTTTTTATTGTATGAAATTTTTTGTACCTCTTATAGTTTATATAGTCGTAGTCCAAACATTCCGTGTTAGCAGATTTTTGCCGGTATGTGTACCTTATGGGTTTTTTGGGTTTTTCTCAATTTTTTGTTGTTAAAAATACGCCAGAAAATCTTACGCCGGGTCTTAATTGCCAAGATATTTTGATCGCGCGAGTGAACGACGCGATCATCGCGTCGCAAGTGGGCGCGATCATCGCGGCAGTGTCCAAATTAAAATTTAAACCTTGTTATTAGTTTCAAACGATACATACTTTTCGGAACCGTCTGTATGGAATAATTACTACTGACATTTATTACTACTGTTTCCTTAACACTGCCGCCATAGCATCCCATTCTCTATCTACGGCAATCTGTTTTTGTATAATGGAGACCATTTGTCCATATAACGGATGGTTTCTGCACTTCGCTTATCAATGTCCTGTCTGCTCATCAGACAAAATTAACGCACCATTTTATAAAAGTATTGACAAATTTCGCAGAGAACGCGCTGACTTAGCGACCAAACAACGATTTGAAAATCAAACATCGCACTAGGCGAGCGATCGTGTTCTCGCGAATGCCCTTAGGCTAAGTCCTAATTGAAAGGAATTTTTATCGCTCGCGCGAACGAGCGATGCGATATAAAATTAAACCAACGTCGTGTAATCGTCTGGCAAGATTAAGGGCATTCGCGAGAACACAAGATCGCCGCCTAGTCGCGGATGTTTTGATTTTCAAATCAGTTTGATTTTGGTCGCTAAGTCGCGCGTTCTGCTGCGAAATTTGTTCAATACTTTTATAAAATGGTTGCGTTAATTTTGTGTGATGAGCAGACAGAACAATTGATAAGCGAAGTGCAGAAACGATCCGTTATATGGAACAAATGGTCTCCATTATACAAAAACAGATTGGCCGTAGATAGAGAATGGGATGCTATTGCGGCAGTGCTTAAGGAAAACAGTAAGTAATAAATGTCAGGTAATTTATTCCATACGGGCGGTTCCAAAAAAGATTATCGTTTGAACTAAACAAGGTTTAAATTTTATTTTGGACACTGCCGCGATGATCGCGCCCACTTGCGACGCGATGATCGCGTCGTTCACTCGCGCGATCAAAATTTCTTGGCAATTAGGACCCGGCGTTAATCTTGCCAGACGCTCGTTCGCCCGAGCGATAAAAATTCTTTTCCAATTAGGACTTAGCCTTAGTCCGACACCCAGCACACACAATTTTTTTGTGGACCTGTGCTATTATATTCTTTAAAATGTCTAATTTTACTTTTCTTTAGTTTTTGTTTAAACAACATCTATCCAACTGTTTAAAGCCGTAATATAAAGCTTTATCATGTAAATCGATAGGTACCTACATAAAGAAACCCACATTAAACAGCATTAGAGAAGCCACAAAATAGTTTTAAATATTTCGTTTAATACGTAATTATAGGTGCAATATTTAATAGGATTAAGTACATACAAAGCTCTATTAGTGCTATCTTACAATGACGTTGCCACGACACATTATTTCATTTAGGTTTTGGTGTCTTAAGAATGTTTTATCCCGTAAAAAAATCACTGTAAATTGAATCAAGTCGATCAATTTATTACATTACACAATTTTTATGATATAAAAGTTTGTCTCGAGATTTACTTATTTTTATAAATATGTTTGCAAATAAATGATATTTGAGTGTGTGTGGCGTTATTTTCAAACAAGTTTCAATGTTTGCAAACACATTTGATTAAATTAAAAGTTTTTAATATTGTTTGGGCGGGGCCTTTTTACAAACTGAAAATTTGCGCGTGTGTGCCATTGTTTGAAAATATTTTGTCAAAGTCTAGTAGGCTGTGTTAAGTTTTAATCAAATAAGTTGCAATTTTGTTTGCTTATTTGTCTGAACGTTGGTGCTAAAAGGATCAAATCACTTGCAATAAAAAAGGGTGTATACACGTTTTTAATAAAATAAGTAATGAAGGAGATATAAGCAAAAAAGTGATTTTGGCCAATCAAAATTTCCCTAACAATATTTTTTTGGTACTAATAAGTATACCATTTTTGAATCATCTAAAAATTGATTCAAATGTTCTATCCATTAAATGAGCTATACACATAGTAGCATAGAGGATCGAAAAATGTTAACCGTCCTGCCAGGTATACACCCAGACAGAGGAGGCACTTTTTTTTCAATAAAATAAAGTTTAAATTTTTTATTTAGATAAAGTTTTAACTGGATCAAAATGGGTGTAGTTATTGGACCAAAAAAATAAAAATAAATAAAATATCCATGCCACCACGTTATCCCTCATTGCCTCGGGACACATGTGGATTAGTTTGCCTCATTCAATGAATAAAACATTTTGAATCAATTTTTAGATGGATCGGAGTTGGTATACTTACTTGTATCAAAAAATGTTATTAGCGAAATTTTTAATGGCCAAAATCATTTTTTTGCTTATATCTCCTTTATTACTTATTTTCTTGAAAATGCGTATATAACCTTTTTCTTAGAACTTATTAAAAATCATATTTTTCGTAACTCTTTTAGTTTTTGAGATATTTGCATTTTTATTTTAAATTTAAATCGTTAATATCTCAAAAACTAAAAGGTTTACAAAAAAAGTTTTATTAATTAGGCCATTAATTTTAACTATATATATTTTTCTTCCTAAAATCAATAGTTTTCGAGTTATATTGAAAAAACCGATTTTTCACGATTTTTTAGGTAAAAAAATGCAATTTGAACCCGCTGAGCTGAGGCAGCAGTGCGGCTTTAAATTAACTATAGTTCATAGTAAAATATAAAAAAAATACGTATCTCTTATTGGCTTGCTTTTTTGCGGTGGCCTCCCGGACTATTTTAGCCGTTGCAAAAGCATGTATAGTCTGTCTCAACGATTTTATTACCTATTGTGATTGGGTAAACCCATTTGTTCATAAGGGCAGAGGTGGGCCAGGTATTTCTTGAGTATTAACTACTAGGCATATAAATATTTTGGCTAATATTTTAGTGGCAGTGCTGAATAACCGTTTTTACTGTGCGTTTCGAAAAAGTTGTTTTACGAGAATATAACTATGTCGCGTAATCTAATTTGTTATTAGATGCAAAGCAGGTTGTGAAAATGTGTATGAAACTTTAATCAGTAAAGGTCTAATTAAACAAGAAGCTTTCAGAGAAACCTGTCTACTTACAAAAACTCCAATATAATCGATAAGGGATATTATTATTAGTGAAGAATTGAACAAAAGGAAAAATTGTAGTGATTTTCAATCTCACCGTATAGACCTAATAAGAAGGAAAATATATTGTTTTAATGAAAGCGGAGTTATTCCCACCTTGGATAAACCAAAAAAGAAGCTAGACGAAGACGAAACCAATATAAATATTAGCCGTGCTACCCGCCATAGAGTTGTTTGTAAAATGGGATTTAAATACCGCAAAATAGACAAAAGACAAGTAGTAATGGAATCGCACAGATTACGCACTTGGAGATTTAATTACCTTCAGGAAATTAAAAGATATAGGTTAGAAAACAGATCCATAATTTACCTTGACGAAACATGGTTCGATACACACAACACAGTATCCAAAGGGTGGGTTCCAGTCAAAACGGTCAGACGAAAGCACCTTCAAATAAAGGAAAACGCATTACCATGATACACGCTGGTTCAGAAGACGGATTTGTCCCAAACTGCTTGCTGTTGTCTGCAAAGAATATTAAGGATTCTAGCTTGGATTATCATGAGGATACAAGTGCAGAACTTTTGAAAACTGGTTTTCAAATTTTGAAAAATATTTCAAACAACAGTGTTATTGTTATGGATAACCCAAGCTACCACAGTCGTCTGCTACACCAAGCACCAGCTTCATCAAGTTCAAAAACTGAAATCCAGAAATATTTGTTAGAACATGATTTTTATTTTGAATTCAGTTACAAAAAAACGCAACTTTTGGAAGTCCTAAATTCATATGCAATTAAAAACAATATGTACAGGGTGAGTCAACGATAGAGTCAAGTTCATTATTTCATTGGTTTCAAAAGTTATGAGAGAATAGTAAATACAAAAGATGTAAAGATTCTTAGGATGCACAATTTAAAATTATCTTAAAGTATACAGGGTGGCTCAAAAAAGCGTGACGAATAAAACATACATTTTTTTTAAATGAAACACCCTATTTTTAAATTTTGTTTTTGAATTCCTTTTAAAATTCTTCAACTTTTTTATTAATAATAATGCATACCTAACCTAATAGTTTTTCCAATATTTCAATTTTTCTAAAAGAAAATAATTTTCACACTTGCAAAAAAATTACGATAGCTCCATTATTTTTGAAGGTAGATCACTCATATTTGATATTAGCGTTATTCGAAGATGACGTACAAGATATATGCAACGGAATTTTAATTAGATGCTACAGGGTGTTCAAAATAAACGAATATATTTGATCATTTTAAATTGAAAATCTCGTTTTTTTTTAAATGGCGCACCATATATATTATTATTTTTTCTGAAAGATCTTACAAAAACCCACAACTTTTATTAAGTATGTCATATACCTATTTTTAATACTTTTGGATTTATTTTAACTTTTCCAATATTTACCCTTCTTTTGTCTAAGACTATTGCTATAACATTAGTTGGCCATTTTTAAATTTTAAATTCACAGAAAAAGTAAATAATAATAAATACCTATTACTACAAATTAACTTATTTTTAATTATTATTATGGCGCAATAAATGTTCAAAAATATGCCCTTCTACTTGATACACATGTTTAGTCTTTTTCGTATATTTTCTTGGACGTTCCTTAGCATAAACGGTGTTATTCTCCTGCACGCGTCCCGAATCCTATTTTCCATAACTTCTGGTGTTGAAGGGGATTCACATAAACACGATCTTTAACCTATCCCCACAGAAAGAAATCTAGTGGTGTTAAGTCACATGATCGAGGGGGCCATCCAATGAATCCCCTCTACCGATCCATTTCTGTGGGTCATGATTATTTAAAAATTCTCGAACTTCTCGATGGTAATGCGGAGGAGCTCCATCTTGCTGAAACCACATTTGTTGGATCTCAATGTTATCAAATTCTTGAAGAAGTTGAGGTAAATCATTCTGCAAAAAGTTTAAATATCTAGGCCCGTTAACTGTTTCGCGAAAAAAATATGGTCCAATAACATTAAAGTGTTTTATTCCACACCATACATTAAGTGATCAATGGTTTTGGTTTTGCACTTCCCGTACCCAGACTGGATTAACTGTTGAATAATAGTGCATGTTATGACGATTAACTGCACCATTACTGCGAAAAGTAGCTTCATCGGAAAACATTATTTTAGACAAAAAATTTGATCGGCCTCTATTGCTTCATTTATAAAGGTGCAGAAGTTTACCCTTTGTTCAAAATCGCGGTCTAGAAGTTCTTGGTGTAGTTCCATGTGGAAGGGATGATATTTGTGTTTTCTAGTGGTGCGGTTAACGGTAGATTGGGATGTATCACATAAGCTAGCTACTTGACGGGCTACTGACCTGGGGTTTATCTTGAACTTGAAGTAAAATTTCCAATTCTTTTTCCTCATTGGTAGCATTCCGGTTTACCACTTTCCGTTTTTCATATTCAATACTACCACTAGCATTAAACCGTTCCATTAAACACTGAAGAGATTGCCTAGTCGGTACACGTCTATTAGGGTACTTCGCCTTGTAAAGTCTTACTGCCAACAAAAAATTTCTTTGCGCCTCACCCAGTATATAAATCATATCAATTAATTTAGCTTTAGGAAAATCCATACTTATTTTTTTTTTAATTTACTGACACCACAATAAATTTCATGAATTTATTTACTCAGATGTCAGGTTAAAATTTGACAATGTCATTTTGTCATGGCCAACTAATGTTATAGCAATAGTCTTAGACAGAAAGAAGGGTAAATATCGGAAAAGGTAAAATAAATCGCAAAGTATTAAAAATGGGTATATGACATACTTAATAAAAGTTGTGGGTTTTTGTAAGATCTTTCAGAAAAAATAATAATATAAGGTGCGCCATTTAAAAAAATCGAGATTTTTCAATTTAAAATGATCCAAATATATTCGTTTATTTTGAACACCCTGTAGCATCTAATTAAAATTCCGTTGCATATATCTTTTACGTCATCTTCGAATAACGCTAATATCAAATATGAGTGATCTACCTTCAAACATAATGGCGCTATCGTAATTTTTTTGCAAGTGTGAAAATTATTTTCTTTTTAGAAAAATTGAAATATTGGAAAAACTATTAGGTTTAGGTATGCATTATTATTAATAAAAAAGTTGAAGAATTTTAAAAGGAATTCAAAACAAAATTTAAAAATAGGGTGTTTCATTTAAAAAAATGTATGTTTTATTCGTCACGCTTTTTTTGAGCCACCCTGTATACTTTAAAATAATTTTAAATTGTGCATCCTAAGAATCTTTACATCTTTTGTATTTACTATTTTCTCATAACTTTTGAAACCAATGAAATAATGAACTTTACTCTATCGTTGACTCACCCTGTATGTGATAATTTGGCTGAACAGGCTGGGCGTACTGTCTTACGGCTTCCTCCGTATCACTGTATGTTTAACCTCATAGAGCATTTGTGGAACCAAGTAAAATCAAAGATCAGAGCAGAAAATGTTACACCTACTTTAAGTCCCAGTGTTATAAATTTGATAAAAAATGTAATTACTAACATACCAGTTGAGAGCTGGAAAAATTCACCACAGCACAATATAAAAATTAGGGACTCTTACATTTCTATCCAAAACAACATAAATCCTATTGTAATTAATCTTAATGATGACTCTGATAGTGAAACAGAATTATATTTAGGTATTTAGATTAAAAATGTAATTTTAAGATTATACTTACCTAAATAAACAATAAATTATAAATCTTTATATTATTATTATAATATTATATAAGTCCGTCCCTAATGTTCTGTCCTTTAATACCTACCGATCCGCAGTTTTATTGCTGTCGGCAGGTATAATCCATAAATGAAGGCAAGAGCTAACACGGTATACTTTGAGACAGACTATACGTATTTGTGACTATAACTCCCTATTTTAAAGACTTTCGCGTGCCATCCTGCTTAACTTTCACCGTTATACCCGCGAAGCTTCTCTAATCCTATTATTCGTTTAATAACCTATTAAGCTCGCTAAATTGGTTTTGACGAAGTCCTATGCACGCGTTGTCATGCAATAAATTCGACTTATCCTAACAGCGTTACATATTGCATTTATTGTTTCGGTTTCTAGAGGCGCAGGGTAATAACTATTATTATTACCATTATTATTATTGCCAGCTTATTGATTTAATTGTCCAGTATATTGTCTTTCAATTGGTGAACGGGGCGAGCAATATATCATCGTGATCTAGATCGGGGAGGCATATTTATTACCCAGTAATCGTAAACCTATAAACAGGCTAACATTAAAATGTAAGATGGCTTTTTTTGCTGTCTATTTACTGTTATAAGTTCGTAAATACATTAAGATACAGGGTGAGTCAACGATAGAGTAAAGTTCATTATTTCATTGGTTTCAAAAAATTATGAGAAAATAGTAAATACAAAGATGAAAGATTTTAGTGCACAATTTAAAATTATTTTAAAAAATAAGGGGGTCAAAAAACGTGACGAATAAAACATACATTTTTTTAAAGAAACACCCTATTTTTAAATTTTGTTTTGAATTTTTTAAAATTCTTCAACTTTTTTATTAATAATAATGCATACCTCCAATAGTTTTTCCAAATTTCAATTTTTTAAAAAAAAAAATAATTTTCACACTTGCAAAAAAATTCGATAGGGGATTATTTTTAAGGTAGATCACTCAATTTGATATTGCGTTATTCCAAGATGCGTAAAAATATATGCAACGGGAAATTTTTAAATTTGAGGCTAC
>JAHBCN010001686.1:0-109824 GCA_019359885.1 Listronotus oregonensis | reverse complement strand
CAAACTGGTTTTTTTTTAAATTTAATTAAAAAATTGTCGTATTTTAATTTGATTAAAATACAAAAATGAAAAAAATTAAAAAAAACCAAAATGTAATAGGGTTCGGAAAAACAATTTAAAAATTTGGGGGAAAACACACATATTCCTTTTTTTAATTTAGGGGGAAATAAACAGCTTTTTAAAAACAAACAAATAAGACATATTTTTTTTAAAAAATACATAAATACAAAATAGGTAATTCCCCCCCCTGTAAGGGGGGGGGTCGGTGGTTCTTTGGAAGGAAACCCAAAAAAAGGCAGAATGAAAATTTTGTATATAAGGTTGTCAAATCTGGGATTTAAATCTGTATGTAAAAACCGGTATTGTCAGTTTGTTGAATGAGGAAGTAACACAAAATAATAAATTTGGGTAGTTGTTCTAAAAAAAAAACTTCATTTTCCCCTACAAAATAGGTTTTCCCCTTTCTCCCCTTTTTTTTCCCTACCAGTTGATTTTTCGGAAGTTTTCCCCCTACAAGTAGGGAATTTCCCCCTACGTGTTAAAACACTGGGTCAGTGCAAGTGTTTACTAGGGGAACATCGAAAATCGTAGCGTGATTATATTGATGTGAATATTACGAAACTAAAATTATTGTTTTTTGTTTATCTTTGAACTTTTATTTTTGTTAGTGTGATTTTTAATTGTTGTTTCCCTGTTTGGTGAGTTTATGTCCCGATGCGCCTTTTCCCCAATTTCATTTTATTATTATATTTTTTTTTTTTTTTTTAATTAAATTTTCTGAACTGTACCCCCCCCTGCCTTTTAAAAAATTAAAACCTGCTAAAAAGAAAAGGAGAGACCACCCCCCGGTTTATTCCGAAACGATGACGTTAAAGTATTCTTTATTTTTTTGACAATTACTCTAATAATTTTTGACTGCCTTGCGTGATTACTATGCAAAATTTTTGCTCTCTTCCAAAACCCTAGTTTTCCCCAGTTTCCCCAAAATCAAAAAAGAAAAAAATCTGTTTGTGACTAGCTTAAATGTTGTGACTATACTTGGTTTTTTAAAAAAGTTTTGTTGTTTTGACGTTTTTAAAAGAAAAAAACCGGTTTTTAGCCAACCCTTACTCGCCTCGTAAATTAAAACAAAACGAAAAACCCCTGATATTAAATTTTTAAACCCCATACTCGCATCTTCCTTAATTTTTGACCGTTTCATATATCGTTCCTTTACGGGAAAAAAGTTACGTCGTTAAAAAAAGCTGTTGTGGAAAAAAAGGCCCCCTATTTTTATATTACATTTTTTTTTTTAAGTGTTCGGTCGTTCGCACGTGTCGACATTGAATTCTAAAATATATTTTTTTTAATGCTTTTGGGGATATTTTTTTAGGTATTGTAAAAGAAAGTGTGTGTATTGGACTTTGTTTTATTTTTTTGGACTTTCTAGCTTTGTAAAAGTTTTATTTTTAAAAAAATAAGTAATTGGGGGTATAAATAACTATAATTTTTTTGCTTTTTTTTTAAAAAATTTTAGTTAATTAAATTTTATTATGGACCCGATTACTGTATTCCCAGTACATCAAAAAAAAGGGGGAAAAAAATTTGGGAACATAAATAAATTATTTTGTATTTTAAATTTTAAAAAAACTACTTTAGCAGGGGTTAAAAACCCAAAGGGCGCCAAAAAGGGTTTTTTGGGTTTATTGGGTTTATAAAAAAATTTGTTTTGCTGTTCAAAAAAAGCATCTTTAACTTAAAAATTTTTTTTTTTTTACGGGTTTTTTTTTATCTGGGCATCTTGTGATTTTTTAAAAGGGAAAACCCCGGGGAAAAACCTACCTTAAATATACCTAAACATTTTTTTTTACAGGTTTTTTTGTTTTACATGCTGGCACTGCAAAGGTTTTTTTAGAAAATGCATCCGTCGTATTCAAATCAAGCAAAACCGGGGGGAAATTTCCATGGGATATGAATGGGGAAAAATTTAAAAAAAGGTTAAAAAAGCTCTTTTCCCCCCCTTGGAGGTTTAAAAATTTTCTCCGGGAAAACCCAGTTACCATAGTCGTCAAAGTAAAAAGGCCCACCAAAAAGTTGGAGAAAAAAGGGAAATTCAGAATTGGCTGGAAAAAAAGAACATCCCTTGGATACTTTGGATAGACTGTGGAAGATAATAAGCCAGATACCAAAACCTAGTAAATCGTATGTGGTTGATAATTTAAATAAGAGAAGCTGGACATGAAGTTATTAAAAACCCCTCCATACCATTGTCAGTTCAATGTTTTAAATGGGGATGGACCCCGGGGAAAAAGCGTTTTTGATTCTCGTATTAAGGGGAAATCAAAAAATGTTTTGGAGTTTTGGGGGAAAAATTTTTTAAGCATGTTTCCTCAGAGCATGGCCCCAATATGTTCGACATACAGAAAAAAAAAATTTAAAAAAAAGGCGTGGGAAAAAAAAAATAAAAAAATGTCAGTTCAAGAACCCATCATCATTCATGTTTCTGACAGCGATCAAAAATTTATCTGACAAAATAATTTATAAAATTAACCATAATAAAGCTTTTTTTCTCAAAAAACCGGGGAAAACCCCCACTAAAAAAAAAAATTTTGGGGATAGGTGTTTATTCATTTTTTTTCAGAAAAAATGCATGCTTTTAAATACAAAAATAGTTTTTTTACTCACTACACTACTTTTTAAATAAAAAAAAATGTATTTTGGGTCCCACCCAATTTGTTTAAAAATTTAAAGTATAATTATTTTTTTTAAAAAGGGGATATTTTAAACTAGTACATTCTTGCCAATATGATAAAGGTAACAAAAAATTTTTTTTAAAATTAAATTTTTTTAAAAAGTAAAAAATATATTTATTAATAAAATAATTTTCAAATTTTTTTCCCCTTTTTTATTTTTAAATTACAAACAAAAAAGTACTAAAAAAAAACCCTTTTTTTGTTTCTAGAAATACATAAATTTTACATTAGGTAACTTTTTAAAAAATTTATATGTTTAAAAAATTTCCCCACCAAAAAAAGGGGAAAAAACCAAGGACGTTAAGTAAATTAATAATGAATACGGGTTTCCCCCTTTAAAAAAAAACGCCAAAAAAATTAAAAAATCTTAATTAATTAAACTTTTTTTTAAAAACATGCTAGGATCAAAAAGGTAAGTATGTATTTACCTGTTTTATATTTATATAGTTTATAGCGCTTCATAATAAATAGTTGAATCAAAAAAAAAATGTTTTTTTTATATGTTTTTTTAACACGTTTAGGTATATTATATTTTTTTTAAATCAATCCCCAAAATATGTTGTCACGTTATCATTTTTGAAAAAATCTTTGAGGGGTTTAAAAACTTTTAGTTTTAAAATTTTAATAAAATCAAAAACCCGTTTTTTTTTTAAATGCTAAAGAAAAGTTTTTTGTTTTTTCAAATTTTTTAAAAACTTTTATGAAAAAAATATTTAAAGTAGTCCTCCCCCCAAATTTTAATTCAAATAAAAAAAAAAAATTTCTTTGGTGACTAAAATTTAAATTGTGAAAGCATCAAAACGTATACCATTTTTAATTCCTAGTAAGTATTCTAGTTCTTCTTTGATATCTGTGTTAAGCCTTTGTGGACTGACTAAAGATAAAAAAGATTTAAGCCAGTTTTAGGTTTTTATTGATCAGAAACTGCTTTGGCCTAAGATTATTTTTTTTTTAATGCAGAATATATTTACAAATTAAAACTACTAACAAACTTTATATTTTTTATCTTTATGAAAAACTAAAATCTTTAAAAAATACTGATATTTTTAAAGTATTAAAACAAAAAATACTTTTTAAGTAATAGACACGTGTATCGCAATATTATTTGCCCCGAAAAATGGCACACACAGGCCCAGATTTGGGTTTAGGGTTTAAAAAAAAGAAAAAAGCCAAGGGTTCTTCCCCTTTTTAAAACTTTTTTTAAAAAAAAATTTTCCCCCCTTTTTTTCTTTTTGGGCCCCGACAAATATCCCAACAAATTTCCCCAAAAATTTTTTTCCAGTTTTTAATCGGAAAAACCGTATCGCGGTACTTTATGTTCGTACGTTGTTTTCGCATCTTGTGTACTTGTGTTTTTCTATTTTTTTATGTAAGATTTTGAAAATTTTTTTCAAAAAATGGTGTTTTTTCATTATTTTTTTTCTAATGAACTTTTGGGGGGAAGCCCCCACCCCCCCCCCCAGATCTTGTTTGTGGCCCGTTGCCCCAAAAAAACAAGAAAGGGATCGTTTTCCCAAAGGCTACCCAAAAATTTTAAGGCTTGGGGCAAAAAATAAACCCCCAAACTATAAATGTTATCAGTGGAAAAATTTTCCATAAATATGTTGTCTGTGAAGATCATTTTTTCCCCGAAGATCTAGTGCCTGGTCATATCAGGAAAAAAATTTTTGTGATAATGATCTTAGTTTAATGTTAAGAAAAAAACTTAAAAATTGGGTTTTTTATAGCAAGTTTTTGGGCTAAAATTTCTGATATCGCGTGTTCTATGTAAGTAGGCATATGGGAATCTGAAAAAAAAATTTTCTTTAAAAAAGTTTTTGGTCCTAAACCCTAAATGCAACCATCAGATGAAAAATTTTTCAGTCTTTAAAAGGGGTTTTAAAAAATTTTTACTCAGAGAAATTCCCCCTTTACTTTTGACAAAATAGAAATTATATAAAAGAAAGATGTTTAAAAAACATTCAAATACCAACATTGTTTTTTAGGTCTAAAAAAATTTTTTTTTATTTTCCTGTGATTATGTTGAAATTAAGTTTACATATTAATTCATAATTAATCATTATTATTCATAATAAGAGAAACTTTGAAAAAAATTTTTTTTAATAAAACAAATAATGTTGTTTTCAAATTTTTCTAATTCTTTTCTTTGAATAGTTTTGATATTGTCAAAATAAAGTACTTTCTCTTGAAAAAACATTTTTAACAACCTCATAATATATCAATATATTTTTAACATTTATGGTTCCATTCAAGGTTTTGGAATATGGAACTTTTATAAAGGAAAACATTTTTTTCTTAATAATAAAAAAGTTTTCCATATGCCACCAACACTAGAACTTAAATAAATTGAAATTTTAGGGTTCTTGTTTCCCATAATAAAAATAATCTAAAAGTTACATATAATTTTTTTAAAATTTTAAAATTAAAAATTTATTCATTAAAAACGAATTCAAAAGCGGCTTGGTTTTAGGGAAATTATAAATTTTTAATAATATCTATTTTTCAAAAAGTATGTTTAAAGTATTAGGTTTATAAATTTATTTAACTCCTCATTAACTTTTGAACTTTGTGGTTTGATGAAACTTCCTCCAGTTTCCGTTCTTCAATGTGTGTTACAACCTAGTGATCCAAAAGGGAAAAATATTGAAGTCAGTTATTTATTTCATTAAGATTGTGTAATTTTTAATTCAGATCATTAATAAAAAAAAAATATGGTTGGGGTTCTAAATAATATTACCAAGTTTTGTTATTTTCAATTTTCTTCTTTTAAAGATGTTTAGACGAAAAAAAAATTAATTTTTTTTTTGTAATCTTAAAAAAATGCATCCATGTGTCAATAGTTAAAGAAATAATCTCTTTTTTTGTATTTTAATAAAGCCTTAAATGTTTAATAAATTCCCCCAAGTTTATTTTTAATTTTTAATATCATATTTAGTTCTTTTAAACTATTTTTATTATACATTTAAAGTTTTACCTGTGTAAATTTTAAGACCTTACATTGTTTGGCATGTAAAGTAAAAAAATAATTGCATTACAATATAACATTTTTATTTTCAAATTACATTGGAAAATATTTCCACTCCAGGCCCAGACAACGAGCAAATATATTACCTTGGTTTTGGTCCTTACGCAGATTTGACATGCAATTCCAGAACCATCACAGGAAAATGTTTTGTTGATTATTCCAAGATTCTTCATCAATGGCAGAGTCTTGTGAAGAACTCCACCAAAAACTTGGCATTGCCGGTAAATTGTAAAGAATAATATATGTTTCATAAATTTATTCAAAATCTGACAAAGTTTCCCTCTTTAACCATTAAAAAACTTAACAAGATAAAAATATAAAAGAATATAGCTATTACCAACAATAACATTTATTTGTGTTTTTAGGCATCCAAAAGAAAGTTTTCCCTCAAACAAGTTAATGTTTCCCGTGGAAAGATTTAACACCTAAATCAAACAGTTTAAGGCTTTGAAAAAATGGAGGACAACCCCAAAAGCAAAGAAAAAAAATATAACAAATTTTTAGTTTAAAGTTATTAATAAAAAGAAATTTTTACATTTGTTTTAGGTTAACCTTTAAGTTAAATATTCTCACAATTCCAGAATTTTGGATGACCTTATGATAAAAATTACAGTCAGCTTTTTCTTTGTGATCCACAAGTCTTAAATTATTAAAACCTTTGTACAATATTATTTCTTGTTTGATGTAAAAATATTGTCTTTTTTTTTTTAGACTTTCTAAGGTCAATAAGAAACTTGGAAGTGTTTATGCACTACATATCTAATTTTCGTTTTTTAAAATTAAGCAAACAGTTTTAACCATCAAAGAGATATTTTATATTTTCATCTTTGGTAACTAAAGTTTTGATGGTTAAATCTTAGCTTAAACCTTAAAGCAATTCATTTAGATAACCATCCTTTTATTGCCGTGTATGGGCAAAGTGGATAAGTAAAATGTAAAATATGGTTAATGTAAGTTACAAAATTAAAATTTTCCTTACGTTTTTATAATTCTGGAAAAAATTTTTTTAAAACGTTTCCAGAATTTTAAAATTTTATGAAAAATTTAATTTACATTAACTCATATTTTACATTTTTAAAACCACTTTTCCCCTAACGGAAATTTTAAAATAAGAATTTAAAAGACTAAAAGTAGATATTTAAAAGAAAACTGTACAATTCAAAGGCCTTTGGCATATATCTTTACAAACAATAGATGGCGCTTGAATGACAGAAAATGGTTTTTAATACTTTAGATTCTTCTTCGTCTTTAGTTTATGGTTGCATTCTAAATTTCCGGGATCTCCATTCTACATGAAAGCAAGGAAAAGAATGTGGTATAATAATTTCTTTAACAAGTGATTAGATTTAAATGTTTGCAGTTGCAGAAGTATATAGATCAAAGTCGTAATGTTATACTCGTGATATGTACGATAAAATCGTATAGAATGCGTATCAGAAAATTAATTTTACCGGTATTTGATTTTATTATAGTTGTTTTTTAAAAGTATAACAGTGGTATGGACTTGCGCTATTCTTAAAAAAAAATCTAACTTACATAATATACTGGCAATAATCGTAAATATTAGTCCAATGATTTGGCAAAAAAGTGACGTAAATATTTTTGCTACTAGCTGCTACAAAGGGTGCTGCAAGTTTTGTAAAGAGTACCTTTCCACAATAATAAAACTTTAATTTCTGTATAGTATTTTTATTTTAGACCATGCATATCGCATAAATTTGTATATTGGAAAACACCATTTCAAAAATATTATGTTATTTCTATATACTTCATTTTTTTAATATTTATTTTGTGAATACGTATCTGTAACTTTTTTTTAAACGGGGCTCATAGAGGGCCTTAAGTGCATCTCAGAAACTGGCCATATGCATACAGGAACGGCCAAAGTTTTTCAGTTAAATAAAAATTAATTTTCTTTTAACCCCCTAACTTCCAGCTTTCAATCAGTTACCGTGTTCCAGCGTTTTTTAAAAAAAAAACGTTTTTTTAAAAACTATGAATTTTATTCCAGAATTTTGACCATCAATGTATGTATGTATATCCGCATTGAGATTAGGTATATTATATTGTTATAAGGTTGGTAGGTAGTTGGTACCTAATGAAACGGTGTTAAAGTTGGTGGTTGGGATGGTAACAAAAAAAAAATAAAATTGACGTAGAATTTTACATATTTTAGAAAATCACAAATATCAACTAAATACCGACATAACAATTTTTTATTGTGGGTTTTACAATCATTTGTATCAAATAGCAAAATATATAATATATAACAACTTTATTCAATAAATATTAAAAAACTAATGGTACATTTAAAAACTTCAATACGTTTCTCAGTTTACGTGTTTCAGTTATTTTTTTAATTACACTTGATAGTGCTTTTTGTCACGTTTAAAAAGAAATTGAAAAAAAGTTTATTCGGTGTTGTTTTACGTGAATATGATTGATACTACTCGAAAGGTGCGTGAAAATTATGTACTTCCTAAAAATTACGCAACAGTTGATCAAAAGAGAGTCTAGATATAAAATTTTAAATTGCTAAAAACTCACGATTTAGGCAAAAATTGTGAGATATTCATCATTTTTACCAATTTTAAAATTTATATTAACATTTTGTTCTTGTTCGTAATTTTCAGTATGCCAAGTTTCACGATTCATCATTTTTACCAATTTTAAAATATCATATGTAGACAGTCTTTAGTTCAGTTGTTGCGTAATTTTCAGGTAGTACTTAAGTTTCACGCCTTTTTCGAATAATGGTATCAACAACCATTTTCACCTAAAACAACACCGAATAAACTTTTTTCAATTTTTTTTTAAACGTGACAAAAAGGCACTATTAAGTTTAATGAAAAAAATCGCTGGAACGCGTAAACTGACAAATGTGTCTAAGTTTCAAATATACCATTAGTTTTTCAATATTTGCTTGAATAAAGTTGTTACAGACAAAATAGGGGTGTTCGGGTTCTGACTTCTTTTAAAAATCCATGCACAAAACTTTCCATTTTTTATATCAACTGATACTAACCTATCACCTCCGTAAACGTGAATCAGACTCAGCTAACACCAAAGTCACCTTAGCTTTGCCGAAGCAGAGTGCCGATGCCGCCAGTCTGACAACACTGCCTTAATCTTTCGCAATTCCGTCGGTCGGAATCGTAGCGGTAGGAATTGTTAGAATTAGGACAAAATAGCGGTTCCTCGATTTCTGAGTGGCATAACACGAAAAATATGTTTCCGAAATTCTAAAACATAAGTAAATTGGTATTTTGAAGCATAGTAATATTATTTACCTGTAGGAATAAAAATATGAACATTCCTCAGGTTAAAAATATTTCGAATTATCCTAGAAAATTGTAAATTTGACTATGGTAGTTTTTTAGTCCCATATCCCAATTCAATAAAATTTGTTTTATTTAATTCTTCAACAATTACACACAACACAAGAATAAAATCAATGCCCAATTCAATACACAGTAAAGATAGACATTTAAGTCAAAATGTATATGTGTTAAAGAGCTAAAACATTTTACTATTGAATAACAGACTAAAGCCGCGTTTACACCAAAGTCTTCCACTAAGTTTTCCACAAGTTGCGGCAATTTGTTGCTTTTTCTACAAAATACAGCAACTTTTTCTGTCTTCCCTTGTGGAGAGACAAATCTTCCACTTAATTTTAGTTTCCCGCGGAGTGTCGGTAAGGATCAAAGAAAGTTGACAACTAAAAGTGGAAGATTTGTTGCTGCGCGCTTTGGGCAAGAAACTTGTGGAGAACTACTACCTAAACCTTTCGCGCCAATTCTTTGGCAACAAGTTTTTCACTTGTTTCTCTAAATTTAAGAAGAGCAACTTTTAGTTTTCTACAAATAATCTTCTGTCAACTTTTAGTTGTCAACTTTGGTGTAAACGAGCCTTTTTAAATGATCAAAAAAAGTTGACAACTAAAATTGGAAGATTTGTTGCTGCACGCTTTGCATAAGCAACTTGTAGAAAACTAGTGAGAACTGGAGAACTACTGCCTAAACCTTTCGCGCTAATTCTTAGTTTTTCACTTGTTTCTCTAAATGTGAGAAGAGCAACTTTTAGTTTTCTACAAAAAATCTTCCACTTGTTACTCTAATTTAAGAAAAGCAACTTTTAGTTGACAATTCTGGCAAAGATATTGAAACGCCAAGATGGAACTGACCTAAATAAGTCGTTTATAAATTATGAGGTGTCTAAAAAGGCGAAAAGTACAATTTTCAACCTCAACCTAAGATCCAGTGCTAAAAAGTAGTGAGTGTCGTGCAGTTTGTCCTCTTCCAAATGTAAGTGATCGGCATTCTTCTGTCTATTTTTTATGTTGCTATTTTCGCTTTTCACGTTAAGTATTTTTGCTGTATCAAACCCTACGATATTTTTGATTATCTTAGAATATTTCTATATAATCACGTTACTTACTTTGCTATCATTTTTTTTATATACATATTATGCAATTAATTTCAAATCAGTTGTTATTTGTCCCTCTTCGTGACAGACCATTTTTCGATTAATTAAATTTGTTTATGCGAAATATTGTCTTTCTCTCTATAAACATATTGTTATTATTATTATTTTTTTAAATTTACTTATATGTTAACTATTGTCTGCAATGATGAAAATAAAAATCTGCCATCTTAATGTGAAATCACTTTCCGCGCATTTTACTGAATTTCTAAACTTTACCAATACACATAATTTTGATATTATTACATTAAGTGATAATATTTTGTCCGCCAAAATATGTATTAATGGTTTTACTCTTATAAGAAGGGATAGATCTAGAGGGGTATGTGGCGGGGGTGTTGCTATTTACATTCGAAATAATCTTAATTTTGTCAGGCTTGAAAATACCGAAGGTTTAGAAGATATTTGGATTGCCGTAAAATTGAGAAAGTCCTCTTTTGCTTTGGGAAGTTTATATAAACCAACAGATATTAACTGCAATATGTTTTTAACCGAATTTGAGAACACTTTAATAAATTATTTGCCAAAATACGATAGCGTGTTTTGTTTAGGGGATTTTAATATAAACCTGCTGGATTTTTCAGCGACTTCTAAAAGTCTAACAAATATTTTAAGTGGTGTAGGTCTTGATCAAATAGTAAATTTTCCGACTAGAGTAACGGCAACCAGCGCTTCAATTTTGGACTTAATTATAGTTCCCGAAAGTAGCAAGGTGCTTGAGTGTAGTAGTATACACCTACCTAGCATCTCTGACCATGAATTAGTCTTCGCTGTTATTGATTTTAACGAACTGGCATCCAGAACTGAGCCTACACTTTATCGAGATATTAATGGCATTAATCAAAATCAATTAAATATGGACTTAAAATCTATTCCTTGGAAAAATATCTTTGATTGTAATACTATTGATGATAAGGTAAATTTTCTTAATCAAAATTTGAATGTTTTGCTTGATATACATGCCCCTTTAAAAACTGCTTTAATACGAAAACAGCATAAACCTTGGGTAACCGACATAATTAAAATTATGATTAAAGAACGTGACAAACGCTTTTCGAAATAGAAAAGAACTAAATGTCCCCAGCATTTCCAAGAATACAAAAACATGCGTAATTTTGTTAATAAATATATTGAAAGAGAAAAAAGGCGTATTTACAACATTATCTTTCCCAAGATAAAAAGTCTGTCTGGAAATCTTTGAATAAATTAAACATATATGCTAAATCTAAAAATAAAGAGATACCAGTACATTTATCTGATGTTGATAGAATTAATGATTTTTTTGTTCAATCAATTCCCACATTTTTGAATGCTGACGTATCTGGATATTATACAGGCGAGGTAGCAGGTTTAAAAAACCATTTAAATTTTAGATTGATAAATGAGTGTCAAGTCGGAAAAAGTTTGTATTCTATTAAGACTGGTGCAGTGGGGGTAGATGGATTAAATATTAAATTTATCTTAATGTGCTGCCCATTTTTATTGGAATACATATGCCATATAATTAATTTCTGCATTTTTTATTCAGTCTACCCCTCACAATGGAAATATGCGCATATCGTACCTCTTCCTAAAGGTAATGATATAAATGAATTTAAAGATTTACGCCCAATAAGTATTCTTCCAATATTATCTAAGGTGATAGAAATTTTGTTTAAAAATCAGTTGGTTACGCACTTGGTAGATAATAATATCATTAAGGACTCACAATCAGCTTACCATAAATATCATAGTTGCGAAACAGCCTTGCAATCTGTAAGTGATCACATTTTTAGAGCTTTAGATGCAGGAATGGCAACGGTTCTGGTGCTATTGGATTTTTCCAAAGCATTCGATACCATTAGTCATTCTGCCCTTTTAAATATTTTAAAGTATATAGGTCTCTCCGATTCAGCAGTTTTATTTTTTAAAAACTACCTAAGTCAAAGAAAATAACGTGTCTGTTTAAATGGAAAATTGTCGAACCTAAAATTATTATCTTGGTTGGTTGGTTGGTACCTCAGGGTTCGATTTTGGGGCCAATTCTATTTTTAATATACACAGCATTTTTTCATAGGTTTATTTCTAACTGCTCCATTCAGATATACGCAGACGATACTCAAATGTTTTTCTCATTTTATCCCTCTGAAGTGGTTAGAGCCTGTAGTATAATTAACAACGATTTAAATTCTATACACACTATGTCCCAGAATCACTTTTTATCCCTTAATCCAGCCAAGAGTAAAGCTATGCTTTTTTGTAGACCAAAAGACAAAGAAATTTTAAGTCGGATTATTCAAATTTCTGTCAATAATATACCACTTCAATTTTGTCCAGTGCCAAAAAAATCTGGGACTTTGGATGGACGTAGACTTAAGATTTAGCAAACATGTCTCTGAATGTATTAAGAAATCTATTTTTAAATTAAATATGTTGTATGGATCCAGACATGTCCTAAATTTTAAGTTAAAGCGTTTGCTCTCTGATTCTCTTGTTTTGTCCACTTATTACGAGAATTGTTATGGTCCGTTTAACTCACTAGACTTCAGTGATACAAAAAATTCAAAATTTTTGCATACGGTTTATCTGGTATTCGCAGAAGAAATCCTGTAAGCCACAAATTAAAGGAGTTAAAATGGTTAAATATGAGCAGTAGACGGAAACTGCATTGTGCCACCTTTTACCACCGATTAATACAAACACAAACGCCTTTTAATCTTTATAAGAAAATTACTTTTAGAACAGATGTCCACAACAAAAATATAAGACACAAGGGCACTATAACACCTCCTCGACACAAAACAACCTTGTTTCGTAAAAGTTTTACCTATACCGTCTCGGCTATTTATAACTTGTTCCTGTCAATTTTAAAATACTCCCGCAAAATCGATTTAAGTTAAAGATGAAAAATTATTTACTAGGTGAGCTTTAGCTCCTCTGCACCATATCCATGTATGTATGTATGTGTGGATATATTTTTTTCTTTTTTGGCAGTTTTTTTTACTTTCTTTTTGGCATTTTGTTTTTATTATTGCACCCAAGATAGTGTTTTTTTTTAATGGTGTATATGTATATATATTTTTTTTAATGTATATTGTTTTTCCCCTAAGATATATGTATATTTTTTTGTATAACTAATTTTTCCCTACTTAATAAGGTGAATCGCTTATATTTATAATATTATTATTATTATTATTATTTTTTGGTTGAGTTTGCTGATGTACCCGCATGTATGTTATTTTTTTCTTTTCTTTTAATTACTATGATTTTTTTGCCGGGTCTATCAGTTTGCTCGATCATCAGGTTAAGTGGAAGATCAATCCATACAAAAGTATGCGATGAACTTCGCCATTTCAAAGGTTGCATAGAATATTTTTTTTTGTACATTTTTGTTTGTAAGCTATTTGTTTCCTTTGAATAAAGATTTTTATTATTATTATTTTTAAAAATCACCCTAGCATTGTGGGAATAATCTTATGCCTGTTTTGGCAAATATTACAAAAATAAGGTAAGATGAGCCAACGTCGGCGTCGAAGTTAAACTTAAGTTATCTCCAAAGCTAGTTTTAGTAAGGTTTTAAGCGCGACGCCGCCGTCAAAGCCAGCGACAAGTTTATAAATCCACCTTTAAATAGTGAATCTGCTTCCAAAAGTTTTGCTTTATTTTATTGTTTTGCAGTAATTTATTTGCATAATATAGTTTTATATATAAAGTGTTTTTTTGCCTAATTCGTTTTGTTTCTAATAAAAGATGTCAAAATGAAGTTGGGTAATTGTATAGAAAGTGGCCCCACCTCCGATTTTGATCAAATTTGGTTTACGGTGTTTTTTTGGGGCGCTAATCGCGAATCTGATAAACTTTTTTGGCGAATAAGTTTGGTTTTCGAGATATCCATCACCAAACTTAAAAATCAAACTAACCTCATTTACACTATTCCTCCTTCTTTTTGTACATAATTCCTGATTTTATACTAAATTGGAACACAATAGTTTATAAACACCTTTTAAAAACTTGTTTTTATGTTTATTTTATTCCAAAAATTTACTTTCAAACTCCGCAACCATGTATATGATAGGGAATTTTTAAGCAAACATGGCCGCACCGTTTAAAAGCGACTTTGGCAATTTAATGGAAAAAAGGTGTAAAATAAACATAAAAAAGTTTTTAAAAGGTGTTTATAAAACATTGTGTACCATTTTAGTGTTAAAAATCCACAATTGTGTACAAAAAGAAAGGGGGAATATAGTTTAAATGAGGTTAGTTTGATGATGAATAACTCGAAAACGGAACGTTTTCGTCAAACATTTTTTTTTCCCATTCGTGATTAGCGCCCTGAAAAACCCCCGTATAACAAATTTGATCAAAATCGGAGTTGCCGTCACTTTCTAGACAATTACCTGAAGTAGTTTTATGCCAACTCATAGTATGACTTAAACCCGTGTGACTTCTAAGGGATTTTATAAAAATGAGATTTACCGCACTAAAATAAACACAATCGACTAAACGATTAACGAACATGAGCCGGTAGGTTTAGTACATTAAAATTGGATTCGTCAAATCCAAACATGCTTACAACACAGAGGACAACATTGAAAGCATTTGTTATAACAGTAAACAGTATGTAGGAACTTTATTTTTATTAAATTAAAATAATTAAATTCTCCTTTACCTACGATTTTAACAACTTGTTTCTAAAGGTAATTGTGCCATTAGTAGTATACTGAATATCATCATGTATACTCTTAAAATTATAATAACAATACACAGCTATATAATTTTTAACTTTTACAGGTTTTAGAAAATATGCTCTGGTAATCTTTAAAAAGACTAAACAAAGGGTAAATAAAACCTAATATATATGTTCTATATGTACAATTTATTCATCTTTATTGTATACAAATACATATTATAACCACAGAGTAAGTATATGTGTTATGTATACTAGTTACTGTTTTAAAACAAAAAGAACAAAGAAAAGTATATCATCTCATAGGCAGGAAAGGGAATAATCCAAAATAAATTGACAAATTTATGTTAAATTAAGAGAATTAGATATGAGTACCAAAAAACAACTAATGTCAAATATAATAAACAAAAACTTTACTTCTAAATTAAAATAACAAGCTATGTCACTTTATAAACCAACAAACTTAACACGTTAGTTCAAAAAACACGATGTTTAAATTTTTACCCCAGTCCTTCCCATGACTTTTTGCACAATGTGTAATAAAAGTTACAATTTGTGGCAAAAAAATTTCAAAAATGTACATATGAAAAATTAAAATTCTTTAAAACCTCTTTACCACACCAAGTTTTCTTTCTACCTACACCTACACCTACGCGTATTTTAAGAACCTCTAAATACTAAATTTACTTTTTATATAGCATTTAGTTATTTCTTTATCTGACTTGGTAGTATGGAATCAGACATTCTATATAAAATAAAGTAATTTATGCCGTATACAGTTTTTTACTATTTTAATATTTTTCTAAATTTATTGATACTTACTGATTTAGGACACTCTCTAAATAAAACGGCAGTGGCGCTGATTTACAATCTCCAGTTTTAAATTAATTATTATAAGTAAACAAGCTGTGGGTGGGGGTGCTGGGTGGTGTAAAAAAGATAAAATGAGTTACTCTACTTCAAGATCGCACACAAAATTAAGTTAAAAATATTGTTTTTGATAAAAATAAAAAAAAAGCTAAAAAACCGAAATTTTAAATTTATATCTAAAAGTGGGCAGAAATAATTAGAAAACGTAAATTATACGATGTAAAATATGGAGAGTAATCGGCAACATGGCAAGTCTGTCAAATCAATTTAGCAATTCGATTTACTTAACAAATATAATAAGTTTTGGTTAGTTTTGCTAGTTATTTCCTAACTGAACACTCCAGTGTATTTCCGTCTTCTTTTATAACGTACTTAATTAAAGGATAGTATTAAATAACATTGGTTAAAAGCAGAAAATAAAAAACGCTATTGAATTAACTGCTCAATTCAGTTTATCTACTTTTCACTTTTTATAACGAAACAATAAGGATAGATAGACTTAATATAGAGAAAATTATTAATTTATAATCTTCGGGCATACATCTATAGAGGCAGTCTTGCCGCTCGGCAGTGCGAACAAACGTGCGAGTGAGAGAGAAAGATTAATAAAGGTATAACCTTTCTATCGCTCTCCAACGTTTTAATTGTCGGCGGAGAGGGGCCAACCAATCAGCACTCAGAGATACGTATATACTCCTCCCACCGAACAATCAGTACGTTGGGGCGAGAGAGAAAGGTTATACATTTACTCTTCATTCTATTTCGCACTACCGAACGGCAAGACTGCCTCTATAGGTGTATGCTCGAAGTTTATAATATATAAATACGCAGTTATATTATTTCTGAGAAAACCGTACGGTATAATTACCATAAAGTAAAACCTAAACGTAACAGCTGCTTTATCATTTTCACCAAATCGGACAAAAGCAAACTTTGAATGTAAAGAACAAAAACCGTAAAATTAAACTTTTATTTTGTATCCTACCAAATCGATATACAAGACAAACGCGTTTTTAAAAATACGAGAATTCTTATGTATTTTATCAAATCAAAGTCAAACACTTAAGAATACAGACCCAATGTTTTATTCATATGTCCCATTCTTTAATCAGTTCAATCAGCGCTGTTATTACGTATTATTCAAATTTGAATCACGCCTTCTAAAGCGCTGTTAGTATTTAAAAAATAGAATCCGCCTTTAAAACTGGTAGATCAGTTATTCTAGAAACCTAGTAGAGTACCTACTAGAACTTTGGAATTCATTTAAAAGGATATGAAAAAAATGCTGGACCCATTAATTATATTTTAAACAATAATTTTCTTGTTAGTTTTTTTCATTAAAACCCTTTGTTTAAACATTGTGTTGAAAAATAGATCATAATGTTCCAAAAGATTTGACATTGACCATAGGTTTAGCCTTCCTGACACAAAAAGGTAATAATTTACTTTTACAGTAAAATTTTTAAAAACATGATCTAAATTTCTTAATTTCTCCCAGAAGTATTTTTTACGGCTTGATCTACAATGAACTTCTTGGATTTAAAAATTTAAAAAATCACCAACTGTGGTATGTGATTAGAGTATTTATTAGGGTTAAAAAATATTACGTTTTGAGATAGAGCAGTTTAAAGTAAATGAATCTAGTTTCTCAATTCTCAAATAAAAAACCCATTTTTTTATAAATACCAGGATTTGCCCTATTGCACCAAGAGTACTTTTTTAAGTACAAAAATGTCGTATTTAATGTAACATAAAAGGACTTTTATTTCAAAATAGATCTTACAAGAAAGTGTTACATAATTTTGTATAAGAAAATAATCGTATAAGATTTATTCTTCATCATAAAGTCTACTCAAGTTTTCAGAATAGCACTAGTACAAGAAGCAGGTTAAATGTTACTAGCAAGCTTTATTTGCTTAACTACTAACATATTGTCCATGAAGAAATGCCTATAAATAATTTTATAGACAATGTTACGTAGTTAGAACTGTCACATTTATCTTTAAAACTTAACACACGCAATTATTTTCACTTGACCCCCTTGTACCAAATAAACATGAAAAACCCATTAAAAAAATACTGCACCAGAGCTTAAGAATTTTTCTTACTAAGCATTTAATATTATTTTCATTGCTGACCAGATCCACAACAACGTTGCTGCGTATTTTGCCCTCACTAACAATATCAGCTTAAAATTCGTAATAGAATTCAAACATTTCACTCACCAGTTTCAAAAATGGATTTATAGGATAAAAGTAATTTCACTATATTTATTGATATGACTTAAAGTCTACTTACCCATTTTAAAATAAAATCTATAAGGGTTTTAGCTTTTTTAGATATTTTGACAAAACGGTTAATAGTTACATAATTTCAAATTGTGCGGCAGCAGACAAATACATCAAACAAATATGGTGACAACTTAATCAGTCTTAGTTTATATTCGCATATCCTAAAAAAAAATACAACACATTCACGCCACTGGAACCCGCCCTTTTTTCACTTACCATGCAATACTACATCACTGAAATGTATTTTGATATTAGATAGCTGAAAAAATAAGGAACGAACGAAAATTGATAAATTCTAAAAAAACATGATGCAAACAAAAGATACATCTTGTGCCTTAAGATTGTTTTTCAATTCACCCAAATGACATATTTACTATAATAGAAAACTTGGTGTGAAAATTGCTTTAATATATATTTTTTAAACTTTTTTCCTTTATATTTTTTCTACACAATTAATATCAAAATGTTAAAATGATTTTTTTATTAAGTCAGAACTAGATCATGCACCGAATTTAATAAGTAAAATTTTATTATCATCATAAAACATCAGTTATGGTCAAACGACTAGTGAATTACAAAAATTTCATGTCAAACTTAAATCTATTTTACCTAGTGATAAGTTATATTTAATCGGACAACACAATATTCCGTTGATATAACTAATCAAAAAATACCTTAAAATAAACCCCAAATACCACCATTTATTTCATTCTTCTATTGGGTTCACTGGCAGTGGGCGGAGGCGGGGGACCCCTTCTGTCCAATTCTTCCAAATAATTCAACACTAATTGAGTCCTTTCTTGGGGAATGTGTTCTAGCACTAAATACCTGGAAATTAACGTCAACGTCGTTATAAGAGACTATTAAAGCCTTGTCAGCATATTTTAAACTCTATGAAAAGCAATAACGTTTGGTTAATTCTGGTTAGTTGAAGTCACATTTTTTGAATTCTCATATATTTTAGGCATATTACCAAAAACCGAATATTCGTATACCTACAATTTGTCTAAAATTGCCTATGGAGTACTGCTTATAGGCGTGTTAAGTTGACTTTACTTATTATGTTATTAATCATATGGTTTATATCAAAGTTAACACCAAAATATGCTGGTTTTTGGTATCTGCGAAAGCAGGTTGTTACATGACTTAGTTGACAGAACAAAATTTTTTTCCAAATAATGTACAGGCTCTAAACGATATTTTTATAAAAATTTGTACAAATTTTGCAACAAAAATGTTAACTAATTTCAAAGGAAAGAATGGATTCAGTTTATGTGGATCCTATTTTAAAAAATAAAAGGATATAAATAAAGAACTGGGAAGGGAAAGTTAATAATACCAGTCCATTTATGCAGACTCAAATAATTTCTGTCAGCTAGCGAGTTAGAATGATTCTAAAATAATTAAGAAGGCGGTGGTTATAAACTGTCACCCTGGAACTTAATCTCCGAGCTAAAAAATATTTCATGTCCATTACAAGTTATAGTAAAGATGAATTGTCCACTTTAAATACTGCATGTACTTGATTTAATCAAGGTTAAAAACAATAAACTTTCAAAAGTGACCAACCTTTTATCATTTTTCAGAATGTCCTCAATTTCTTGCATGTGGTGTTGATTTTCTCGCAAAAGTACCAAGGATTTGTGAGTGATAAGCTTGGTCTCTTGCAACAGTTCTTTAAACTGGCCCTTAGCAGTCATTAATTTATCCTTTAAATAGTCTTTGAACTCTCTTTCACACTGCAATAAATAAACATACATATTTTTATCAACTTAAGAAACAATAGGCGTTTTTCATGATTTTTTTTTATTAGCTTACTGCAAAGCCACATGAAAATAAAGGCCAAAAATATTTTTCCCCGATTTTTTTGGCTCTCCGGAAACGCCTTAAAAATAAATTTTAAGTTTGAATTTTGTAGGCCCGTGACGTCACGGCCCTAAATTTTCTATTGGTGGAAATTCTGCTTTTTTGTCAGCTTTTTGTTATTCGATACGCCTGTCATCAAATATCGATATGCGCAACATCTACAAAGTTGGCGTTTCCTGTCAATTGTCATATTGTCAATGTCAACCTGTATAACCTGTAAACTTCTAATATTTATTAATAATTTTAATTTGTAAATAGTGTGTGTTCTTTCCAAATATTCCAATTTATTACTATAGTTATTATTATCGCCAAACTTTCCTTGATATGAACCCTTTTTTCGAGTAAAATTCCGTTATTTTATTCAAAATGAAAAAGTGTATTGTTATTATTTGCGAAACCAGGCCGGCCGAGTTTAGGATCTTCAAAAATATTCTTTTCTTTTAAAAACAAGACGATAGGGGAAAAGCCTGTGTGTGCTGTAGGTATTGAGAAAATGCCCAAAGGACATGCCTATTATTGTTGTGAAAACCATTTTGATGTAAGTTTTTATGTTTTATTCCTATTGAAACTATTTAGGTAGTCTGGCTTGTGTTTTAGTGTAAAGTCTAAAAGCATTTCGCATTTTAGCATTTCGTTAAAATCGATACGATTGTCGATATCGATAGTTCCTAAACAGACTTGGCATCCATGTTGAATTTGATTGGTTAGGGAGTGGCGGGCTATTTAAATTACAATGATAATTAAACCTTAAATAGAAAAGTAAGGGGTTTGTATTTTTCCGTGTTATTTAGCAGGTTTTGCTTAATTGTGTTTCTACTTTTAATTTTTACACACAACATTATCAATATCAATTGAGGAAAATACCCTATTGTGGCATATTAAGTATACATTTTAAATAAATTGGTCATATAATTTAGAAAGTATTTGTGTTACAAAAATAATTATTTTACCTTTTTTATAGTTTATGCAGATAATTTATACTCATGAATTTTTTTTTGCATGCTTAACTAGAAATCCCAATTTTGATGACGCCATCTATTAAATGGCTATTCTCCAGTAACGAACTATGTGTTTATAAAAAGGTAATATAAGAAAACCGCGGCCATAATGTACTAATTCTTTCTCAATAAGATAGCAAAAAATGTATCGTTTTTGGTGCTTAATGCAATAATTAAAAAAATATATTTGAATCAATAATTTCAAAATAATAGTTAACTGTGAATTTATATAAATAACCAACTCGAAAAACTCACATAACTAATTAACTACTCGATAAAGCAGTAGTGGGTGTAGAGGAGCTTTTCACGCCTAAGTCCAGAAGGTTTAAAGCCCTAGTACTAACATACCATTGGAATTTTAAGAGCATTCATCATCAGCTGATCAAGTTCAAATCGTCTTCGACGGTAATAAACGAACAACAGACCGGTGGTGATCACTGGCAACAATGTACGGTCGCATGCCAACCCGCACAGACGATTATTTCGCCAGGGTCGGCTTTAGGTATTTTTTACATATAGGTTTTTATAAATAATAAACAATAACAAGCATGTTAACAAAAGGATTTTTTAATTGATTTTTGTTATTTTTATTACAGTTATACAGTAAGGTATGAATTTCCATTATTATTTACGTTAGCTCTTATTTTTATGGGAAACACTCAAAGGTCAATTTAATTATTTATTCCTACTTTAGAACTTAATTAACTATCTATTTTTTTACTGACAGTTGAAAAAAATGTGACGCCATCAACATTTTTTTAAAGGTACCGTGACGGAAATAAAATTTTGTACACTTAGGTTAACATTTTATGTAAATTTTGAATATTTTAGTAAACTTGCCTTTTTACCTTTTTCTCACCTTAATTAATATTCAATAAAATACATAACTCCAAAATAAATATATAGTTTATTTTATTCAAATATTAAAGAAAAAACACTGGCTTAATATTTCAAAGCGGCACCATTTTTTTCCACTAATAAGTTTAAACGTGTGGGCATTGATGCAATCAGCATTTGTGCATGGTGAATATTGTAATTATTCCAGGTTTCTTCAATTTTATTCCACAAATCATCACTGTTTTGTGGATGGAAATCATTGTTCTTGTTAATTTCCTTTACGATATATCCCCAAACGTTTTCGATTGGGTTGATATCAGGGCTTCTTGAGGGCCAAGGTAACAATAAAATGTTATTTTCGAGTAGCCAGTCCGAAATTCTCCTTGCTGTATGGACGGGGCAGTTGTCATGCTGGTATATAAAATTTTCTTGTTCAAATATATTGTTTACCGATGGCAACATAACATTTTGGAGTATGTGTATATAAGCTTGATTATTAAATCTTTCTCGAATACTGTGGCATATGCCTAGTCCTCTGAAGACATATACCCCCATACATTAACAGAAAATCTTCCAATTGTTTTAACATGTTGGGTATATCTTTCTTCGTACCGTGTATTTTGCGGCCTATACACTCTAATCTGCCCGCTATAATAAGATTGAAAAATCTTCTCATCGGTAAATACTACCCTTTCCCAAAAATCCGTACCTTGCGGTAAATATCCCAGTGCAAACCCCATTCTTTGCTCTTTATTCATATCGGTCAAAAATGGCTTTTTAGCAGCTACACTGCTTTTCAATTCCGAATTTTTCCTAATACGATTTCTTGCCGTTCTTACTGTCCCAGGAAAATTAGTTTGGTTGTGTGCTTCTACAGCTGTCTGAAATGGATTGTTTCGCAAAAAATCTATCAGATCGTTATCTTGATTTTCGTTTGAAATTTTTCTTCTACCACTTCGAGCCCTTCTCTCCAATGATCCTGTATTTTCCCATTTAGTTCTGAGGCTTTGAATAGTGCTTCTTGGTTTCCCAACTTGCTGAACTATCTTCCCAGAGAAACATCTTCTTCGAATAGAGTAATTACTCTCGCCTTCTCTAGTTCATTCATTTTCCAAAATTAAAAAACTAAAATAATATAATTTTGAAATGTGTGACAGATAACAATTTGTCAAGTAAGGTATATTTCCAGGTAATCCAGGTACGCAAAAGCCAACATCACACTGGGAAAAATTAGGTGTACGAAATTTTAATTCCGTCACTGTACATACGGCTTACGATACATCATTTAAAAGCTCATATTTCACACAGTATGCTCCTATATTTTGGCACGATTCTGTCGCTGTTTTGAAAATGTGACCAACCATATTTTGCAATTCAATAAGGTCTTTTTCACTGAGCGACATTTTTAGTTTATTGAGAAAACTTACCTAGTTTAACGTAAGCTCTATTTTTATATTTGACATTGACATTTTATGTTTGTGTAATTTGTTTCCTTTCCATCAGGTATTTAAAAAAATGCAATTATAGAAAATTTAAAACAAATTATAACGTATTAATATAACAGCAAACTTTAAAAAAGTTTAATTATAAAAAGAGTAAAACAAATTATAAAATAATACCACGTAATAAAATAACAGAAAATTTTCATAAACTTTAAAAAAGTACATTTATAAAAAGATTAAAATTAATTATTATAAATTAATATCACGTAATAATATAAATAACAGCAAATAAACTTCAAAAAAATTATAAATGCAATTATAAAAAAAATAAGACAAATTATAAAATAATACCACGTAATAATTTAACAAAAAATAGACTTATATAATAATACTAGCTGCAAAACCCGGCGTTGCCCGGCTCGAAATACATCGCACGCTTAATGATTGTACTGTACAATCAATGTATCACCAAAGTAGTATTTCGCCTATCGTCTATTTTTCCGACTTGTTGACAGACATAGTCGTTTTTTACCACATTCATTTTCTTTATTTTTAGTCCGTCCCATCTTCAAAAGGCAAATCAAATTAACAGGAACGCTAATAATAACAAATATTATTTTAATCTGCTAAAAATAGACATGAAAATCGCTTCCCATGCCACCTGCCACCACGTCGACATCCTATGAGGGTTGCTGCGTTGCCAAGATGTTTTAAAAATCTAAAGGTTTCGTTTTTTTTTCAAAATGTATTAATTACGAAATTTAAAAGTTTGACAAAAAACTACGGGTTTATTTAAAATTTTGGTCTCTTTATAGATTATGGGGAAAATGGTAAACAATGAGGGAAAGTATTTAAGAAAAAAAAATATTACACAATAACAAAACCAAAAGTTTTTTTTTAAATTGGTACATCTCAATACCTTTCCCTCATTTGTCGATATAATTAGAATATATTTCCAAAATTTTGTTTAATTTCGTTCGTTAGTTTTGGTGCCATTCTTTAAAACAAAATAGCTTGTAAACAGCAGGTATGAATCCTCTTAAGTAAAGCAGGTTTGGTATCAAGTTTTGTATTTCAAATTCTTCGACATATCCAGGTATTTTCTGACCAAAATATAATTTTTAATGACACAAAAGAAATGTATATACATATCTTGTAGCTTTTTTATTACGTTTTTGAAAGAGTATATTTAAAGAGTTTATATAAAGCACAAAACAAAGTCGTAGAATGGGGCTGATCTAACTGGACTATGATGGGATGTATTAAAGTGGCACTTCATGTTATTCTATTGGGAGCCGCTAGGGAAGGAATAATATTGGCTAACTCCTTGGAGCAGAAGCTCTGGAAATACCTAGAAAAAGGCGAGATATCCCCAACAGCTCCTCAATGGACAAAAATAGGAATAAAAATCTAATTTAAAATGTCGGTTTTTAGTTTATTACGCTGACATCATCCCACCGCTGTGTTCGCACGTCTTTTGTAACATGCGCTAGAGTTGCTGGTTATTGGCAACTCCTGTGGCTAGCGTATGGAACGGGATCCGAAGCTAAGACGAACACAAGGCTTAACTCAAGATGTTAGTATACCATGCTAATGAGTGAATGACATCCTGTGCCTTAAACAGGTGTCTCCAACGGTGACTCTGAGATACAGGGCGACTTCTCGGAGTATCTAGCCTTACTGCGATAATGCGGGGCTCTGCCGTGGTGGACGGCGACAAAGGTGCGCTGACAGAAACGGATAAATCCGTTTTGAGAGGTGCCACCCAGGGTCACAAGCAGACAAAGGTGCGCCGACCGAAACGGGTGAATCCGTTTTGAAAGGTGCCCCTGAAGTCCAAGGCGCCTGTTTCACGGGGAAGGGCTAATTCATCCCGAACAAACAGGTGCTTAGAAAGGGATCCTTGAATCCAAACGGAAGGCGAACAGGATCGCTTTTATAGGAAAAAGGGTTCCTTGGCTTTAAACAGAACACGGATAGAACCATTCTTTTAGGGAAAGGCCGGAGACCGGCCTCAAAAGGAACATCTGGTCCCTGTAACAAGGACCTGGTAGCTACCCACGTCACCATACCGGGAGAGGAGGGCGTGACGGATCTAATCGTCTGCTCGTCATACTTTCCAGGAGACAGGGACACAGAACACATATTGGGTTCATGTCCGGTAGCGGCCCGAGTAAGGGGAGATGCAAGAACTCTTCCCCAATTTGATATCGGATTTATTAGATGTCTGATCCTGTGAGGAGAAATATAAATGGGTGTGATTCACAATAGACCGAGAGTTCGCGGTGGAGGGCCTAAAAAGTCCACTTACTTTATACCTAACTTAACCTAACGCTGACATCATCTGTTTAAAGTTATGTGTAAAAATTGTTTTTAATGGTAAAACTGGTCCGTTTCTTACACATAACCTTTTTTGACTTATATAAAACACTAAACACTAACACTATGTAAAAAAACGATTGGCTTTTTATTATAAACTGTACAAATTTTGGGTAAATCCGATTAAATAAAATCCTTAGTAGTCTCAACAAATTCATCAGGTTTTAACAAAACTGTATTATATGATATACAAAACTCACCCTTTCACTAGAAGCAAACTTAGTATATCTTGGATCATCTCTGATAATCTTTTTAACTTCTTTCCAGGTGCTAATTAGTGAAACTTCCGGCATTTCGTCTAACATTTCTCTGAAACTTTGGCGTTTTTTTTTAAGAAGCTGCTCAATGTGTTCATTAAAAAGTTTTTCTTTTTCTTCTCTGGAAAGCGAGTCTGCCAAATCCCATCTGTGGTCTTTACGAAGGATTCTTTTTACTTCTTTCCAGCTTAGTTCAGAATTACGAACCAAGTCAACCAATAATGCATTGAAATGCTAAAAAAGAAATACTAAATAAATAACATAGTTTACCTGTGCACTATCTTAGACAATTTCATGTTTTTTTGGCCAATACACCAGTTTGTAAGGGCATCATTTCAAAAAAAAAATTCATGTTAATGGGTAAAATAATGTATAATTAGCTGTCAAACACCCCCATTTTCTTACCATTCTAACCTTTGGTACAAAATTTTAAATGATATAAGTCTGTCTCCGCTGGTACTCTACAAATATCATCTTTTTCTTACCTGTCTAGCTTCATCTCTTTTATGCTGTTCCCTTCCTTGTCTCTGTCTCGCATATGAGTAGCCAATGTTCGCTGTACCTCTTCCTCTCTCCTTTTCAAACTGGCCTCAGCTTTGGCTTGTCTTACTTTCTCTCGTTCTTCTTTTGCCTTTAATTAAAAAGTGGAAAATATTCAATAAGAATTATAATGACAAAAAATATTTAGTAAAATGCAAGCAGTAAAGAAAGCAGATATTCTACCTTACTGTATAAATAAAAAATCCAATTTTACCTTTTCATCATCAGATTCATGATCTTGTTCAGCTTCTTCAGTGTCTTTTTCTGATGCAGCACCTTCTTCTGGTTCTTGTTTTTCATCCTCTTCCATTGGTTCTTCCTTGTCATCTTTAGGTTCTCTATCTTTGTCCTTATCGCGCTTCTCCTTGTCCTAGAAAGAAATAGAAAATAATATTAAAACAAATATCTTCCGTTTTCCAAAACTGTATAAGGATAACAAAAGATAAAAAGTTGTTTGTCTAATTTTATAACCTGTGGATCTGTGCAGACACATAAAAGTATAAATATGTGTTTTTAAAACATACATTTTGACAACAGCAGAATTAATTATTATTACTATTTGTATTTTGTTATTATAAAACAAGATGCAGGCTAAAGTCCTTAGTTAATAGCCTAAGTGGACACCAATAAAAATCCTATAAATAAATAATAATTTTCTGAAGTCACATTTTTATATTTTTCGAGTACCATTTATATTTCACATTATGCATTATCAAAATTAGATATTCTACATTTATCCAAATTTATAATTTTTATTGTTATTATTATTTTTGGACAAATCCACGACCCACAATGGTTTCCAAGGTGTCCAGATTTTACGCCAATTACGGTATTAAATATAATGAAACACTGCCTATTATCTTTCTAACTATTTCGTAAAAACACTTACCCTTCTGTCCTTATCCTTGTCCTTTTTCTTATGTTTTTCCTTATTTCTTTCCCTCTCTCTCTCTTCCTTCCTTCGTCTCTTTTCCTCCTTCAAAATCTTACAATACTCCCTAAACCAGTCCTCTCTCATTCCGTGGGAATCCACAGCTTTGTATCTAGCATCGCTGTCCACCTTTCGTTTGACATCTGACCAATGTGAATGTCTGTCAATGTCAGAATGTTCTCGAAGCATAGCGAAAAAGTCTTTCTTGACCTGTAAAACAGGTGGTTCAGTTAGTAATGTAATAAAGAATGTCATTTTACTTAAAAACTATTATGTTGTTGATGGGGTTTTAGTGTTAAAGCAATGCTGAGAAAAAACACTTCAAAACAACGAATTTAATTTTATGGTACAAAAGATAACGTTTTTAATTTAAATAGCATATAAAGTCACTGTCAGTTACACATGCTGTTAACACTATCATACACAAGATGACAGATGTCTGTCATTTACTCGATATTCATAAAACTTCTAAAAAAATATATTTTTAAAAATCAAACACCCTGTTTAACATTTTTTAATCCTTGTATCACGTCAGGGTATAGACATTTTCTTTAAAACCAACATTTTCACTAGTTGTTTTTATTAGCTGTGTGTATTTTGTCCTTAAAATTTCCACTGATGAAATTAATAAATAAATATAAGTAAATATTTTAATTTTCTGTTTATTTTTCTTAATTCATAAATCTACAGTGAGTCATCTGCAGGAAAAAAAAACATTATTTTCATTTTTGAAGAAAAATGTTTACTCCCAAGTTGTAGATTTTAAAACGGCACACCGGACTTTGTTTTTGGTTGTCAATTTAAAATTATAACTCAATTTTTTTATTTTAGAAATATTTTCAGTTTCCTACAAATTCTTAATATTTATTGTTAAGGATAAGATGTGGCCAGTTTTTATTAAAAACCTATAAAACTGTCAAATTAGCAAATAATGCTGCAAGTCATATAACTATTTACCACACCTCATTATGAAGAATAAAAAATGTAAACAAAGGTTGTAATTGATTTTTAAAATATGTTGTACAAACTATTAAATTTGAACAATATGTAATCTTAATTTGAATTCTTTTATTTACGGTTTTTAGCAAGCACTAATTTAACACTTTGAACATATTATTATTATTATTATAAGATAGTATTCTGTTATAAAAAATATTAAATTATTACGAAACTACTTTAAAACAATAAATAGTTTTAATTCAGCTGAACCGTCTCTTTCTAAAAATCCTGAAAAGAAGATATGATTAAAGCTGTAAGAAAATATATCAATAAATGATTAATCCTGAAAAAAATTATTATTCTATGTTCAAAGTCTGCAAAGTCCAACACATACTCTCTGACACTCTAAAACCAACTAAAAATTATATATACCAAAAAAAATTTTTGTACAACTATCTATAATAAAAATAAAGTATGTGTTAAGACGTTAAACAAAATCTGATAGATGACACTTTTTTACTGCTTTGTTTTAAAATATTTAAGCATAAATATCAAATTAAAGGTTTTTAAATACGTAATTGACAAAACCTTCATAATAAAAAATACACCCCGTATTCACTACGCTTAAACTTCCTTGGATTCCAAGCAGCTTATGGGCAAAAACTGGCATTATCCTAAATGTACTGCTGTTTAGACATTGGTGCTGATTTTGAAGGCATACGGGTGTAAAGTAGTTAGAAGAGGAAAAATACTTATAGCCTTAAAAGAGATTTCGAAACTGAATAGTAACTAGTGTGGCTATGAATATCACAGGTTAAAGCATTCTAAGATAATTTTCGAAAGGAACGCCAAGGATAAATGATTTCTTAAACTAAAAAAGCCGACAGTTTATAGGCAGAAAATAAGAATAGGTAATTTTTTTTTGTGATAGCAAACCCTATCGTGTCCTTGAGACGTTAAAACTATATCAGATAAGAATCTATCTCCTCTCCAAAACTTCACAACCCGAATTTCATTCGTAGTTCATCACTTTTACAAAAACCTTCGTAAAACTTAAAAAAAAACTATCAGAATAAAGTAGCCAATTTTTATATGCAGATAAAAAAGTGTCCACTACCAAATATTTTTTTTGTGGGCTTCTGGCTCTGAATGGTCCCAATATATGTAACTGCTGAAAGTAAATTCTTTTATTTATTCCTAAATATAAAAGACAGATTAAAAGTTAGATTCTTATATCTAAACTAAGCCTATAGAAAATCTCTTGGTAAACTTAAATTTATGGCTTTATACGCCAAAAAATTGCAAAAAACCTTATGTTTTTAATTTAAATAATATTCTTTATAAATCTATCGCATTACCAACTTTCAGAAATTTTTAAAAATCAGTTTCAGACAAATCTTTAATTACATTAATGCTGACAATAGAAAATGGGCTTGTTTACCTAACACCCTTAAGAGCTGAATATAATTAAGTAGAAATATGCTTAAAGTGAGAGATTTTAGCACTTTATTTAATGCTAAACTGTTTTAAAGGTTACCTTAAAATAATCAACCTATGACCCTTCCTATAAAATATACCCATCACAACAAAAACATCTATAATTTTTTTTTACAAATTCTAAAAGAACTTGTTAAAATACTTTAAATTTTGAAAGCCCAATTTAAAAACGTTTGTTTTTCATATCTTAGAAACGAAAACAGAATTATCCCTAGAGCATTAATTTTTTTAAAATAATTTTTCTCTAATTTTGTAAAACCATTTTTTTTTAAACAGACCTGCAAGATCATAACTAGCTGTTAAGAATTTTAAATAAAACTTTTTAATAACATATTTGGTCATGTTGATCAATATCACAGAGTCCGTACGAAATGGTTACGATTTGAGGAACTGCCGAATCCGAATATTTAACCAAAGTTTTACGAAAAGTGGTCCAAAAGTTGTTATTGACAATTTTATTATTAAAAAAAAAACGCTATAGTGCTGTCAGTAGCAAAGAAAAGAACTATGATCTAGGTCCATTTTTGACCTCGAAAACGAGGTTCAAATACTTTCTTAAAATAGTATATGTGATCAGAATTCGCTCCATCTTGGAAAAATAGTGTTTCCAAAAGTAGGTATGTACTTTCGAAAAAAATAAAAACAAAAATTTGTTGTTTTATACAAGTAAGTACTTACTGGGGCATTCATGAAAAGAACATTATTCAAATTATTATTATTATTATGCCGTTTGCCTCCAATTCTCTATATTTTCTTTAAAGATTTACTGACACCTCGTTTTCCTTAACCCTGAAAGGATTAATAAAAATCCAGTCAGGTTCTCATTCAAACATTTATAGGAAAATTATTTATCCAATACTTAATACTTGAACTTCTGTAAAAAAAAATCTGTTAGTATTTCCAGCAAAACTTGCGTATTTCATAAAAAACGTTTTATTTAAAAAGATTTCACATATTGTGTATATTATTTGTTAACCAAGTCAGTTAGCTTATGATCAACAG
Source organism: Listronotus oregonensis (assembly GCA_019359885.1). Lineage (NCBI taxonomy): Eukaryota > Metazoa > Arthropoda > Insecta > Coleoptera > Curculionidae > Listronotus > Listronotus oregonensis. The sequence goes on along the minus strand of JAHBCN010001686.1, from coordinate 79,070 downwards.
GAAACGTAACTCCCAAAATTCATTTTTTATAACATATTTTGAATTTTATGCCTAAGTGCGTGAAAATTACTCCGAGAGATTCTTAAAACTTCCTATGAGTAAAACCTGTCGATTTAAGAAAAAAAATTATAATAGTTTTTAACATTTTTGAATTTGATGGAAAGAGATTTAAGTTTTTATTTTGCAATTCAGTTTTGGGATGCAAAAATCTTAAAAATACTACGAAACAAATAATTTATTTTATTTAGTGATCAAAAATACTCAGAGGTATATTTTCGTTTTCTAACTAAACAGGATACACATTCACCCATTCACAAAAAAAATATTCCTTCTTTTTTATATTTACTTTCATAGTTTATTCTAATTGCGTTTTATTAAAGAAAATAAAAATAACAATGAAATATGAATATTTCTCATTTCAAGCATATTTCTTTTTAAATATCGTTTTAAAGTATTTTAGTCCAACTAATACTTAATCAAAGGAACACTTTAAGTAGTATATTAAAATGTAAAGTAAAATTTTATAATTTTAACTAGAAATTTTATAATATTCAAGACATGGTAATACCCTTTTAAATACTAAAATAAAATAAAACAGACACACCCCACGGATGGCAGTCATTGCTAACCAAGATGATGACAATATAATCAATTATATCGCCATTATATTACCTTACACTCAGAGAACATATTTCTTAATAACAAAATACTTTTTTTAATGTTTGCACCACGTTTTAGAAAACATTTTATAAGGAAAGGCGTTTAGCAGAGTTGTCAGGATAAACCAGCCCATTGCAACTATACTTTATTTTTGTTGAAGTGAATCGTATATTACTATTTATGTACCGTCAAGCAAAATTAAGCTCCGAGAGACCTCATTTGACAATTTGACAGTTGACAGTTCGTCGATCCTGAGTGGTCTGAAGGGAATGACATGTGACAGTGACAGTTTTTTGACAGCTTCAAGCAGCCTCAGCACGCACCTCGCAGAAGTCGACGACAAGCTAGAGAAGACACTGTCATTTTTAGAATTTGCGTAAAAACACTTTTTATCTAAGTTCAGACACTTAGTATAATATAACCTGTTTATTAGAATAAACTCTGTATTAAAAATATTAGATACTTTAGCTTAGTTGTAATGAATAAGCCATTGTATGCTAATTTTTTTAAATATATGCGCTATAAAATACAAATAGACAAAACTGGTAAACAAATACAATATATTGTAATTTTTGCTTCTCTGCAAGTATTTAACAATTTACTTTTTTAACATATTTGTCTCAAAAAAGGATATAGCTTAAGGTTAAATTATTTATATTTATAAATATTTGCACAGAAGCATATTAACTATTGTAATATAAATATAAAACCACATTTATACTTTACCAACAATAACTGTAAACGACTGATGATGAGTCTCATAAAAGATACCAACAAAATGCTGAAAACCCTATTTAAATTAAAGAAAAAAAATTGGGGTGTCTAAAGTAAAGAAGAATAAAATATTAAACAAATGAAATTAATAACATAAACAGAAGTTTTGGGATAGGAGTTCAATAAATATTCAGTTAATATAACTAGAACAAAGACATTGACATACAAATGGCAATATTTAAAAAAGTTTACAACCAAGAATTTGTAACATAATTAAAATGTTTACTCTTTATTAATTAATTTTTTTGACATAAAATAAGAGGTCCTAAACAATAAAGTCCGTAAAAATAATCTAATTCTGCTAAAACTATTTTTTTAAATCTTTTATTAGCCCTATTTAACTCTAAGCATTTATTATTATTTATTATTAATAATAATACCAAGATCTAATTTTTGCAGAATATTAAGTATTAATAACCAAAATTATTTTAGTAGCCAAAGGGATTACAGAAACAGATGCCGTTTTAACAGTAGTAGGTGGCTTAAAATTAAATATAAAAATAATAGCTTTTTTGAACTGTAGTAATTTTAACAGCTAATTAAGTTAGAAAAAATGTTTTTTTAATAGTGTCTAAATCGTAATCCTGTTCGTCAATAAATGTGAAATTAATGCTTTCTTCACTAATTAAATACAAATAAAGTTTTTTGATTGCCGTTTTCGGTTATGACCTTCTAGGGCATTGATGTTAATAGTTCAATTAGATCCCCCTGCAGGTGCCGCTCTTCGAACGTTGACAGATTAACGGCCGAGTGATGATCGCGTTGTTAAATTTAGCAATGGACTTAGCAATTGTTAAAAGTTAACATCGGTTTAGAATGTTTAACAAAACGTCATTGTCAGTGTTATTTAATGATTTAAGTAGGCAACCTGTCAAAATCTGACATTTTCTTAAACATTCTAAACCGTTGTTAACTTTTAACAATTGCTAAGTCCATTGCTAAATTTAACAACGCGATCATCACTCGGCCGTTAATGTTTTTAATGCTTTGATGTGACAAATTTTTAGGTTTTACTTCAATTTTTGGTAACCCTTTGTTGAACTTGTTCATAAGTTTTAATATCTTTCATAAAATAGGAGTTCCAGATGGTCTTAGCATACTTCACAATGATTTATGATTTGTTGTAATCATTTCTACAACGGATACTTTTAAAATAATTTTTTTATCGATTATATCATACTATTTGATTTTTCACACTTTGAATCATATGAGATTTTTATTTTAGATTAGCTGTTATAACTAGACCTCTTTGCTTTTTAATTATTGTCAAAAGAGTTACATTGTGGATTATTTGCGCCGATGTGCAGAACAGTACACTTTGCCTAGATAAGCTTTATTTGCCACATACTAGTCAATATTTTAAGGACTTTTAGGCCTAATATGGGAGATAAATACTCCATATTTGTTATTACATAATTTAACTACTTTATATATACACAATTGCCCAAAATTGTATTTTTTATCAGTCGCATCGCCTCACAGATCAATTAACGACACCCACGTTTGTCCTTACTTGAAACAAGGCAGTAAGTCACAGTACAACTATACTGACCATTAAAGCATATTTTTTAGTTAAAAGAATTTCTGTAAAATCATTACATATAACATACGCTTGATGTAAAGTGCTAATTATTTGATTTTTCATAAAATAACAAGAATTCTTACCTATATTCTTGTTTGTTTAAAGAATGAACCAGAACCAACATCCCAAATAATCACAACCAAATCTACTAGTAATTAAAACTATCCTGCACATGATCTATCTGATCTAATATTTGCACTAAATTGAACCCACCATTTTATTTCTATCAGTGGTTTTTATAAGTTGCAATCAACTCCTAGTTTTAAAGACTCGTTTTTATCTTAACGACTGAGGCATCCTGTGTCATGCCAAAGAATACACACACACCAAAAAGGAACGACTTTGTCCAAAACAACGACACCCGAATATCAGACGAGAGAAAGACAAATTTACAATTGCAAGACACTCCAATGCAAGACACTGCCTGCACCTTACATTTTTTTCAATAGTTTCTACAATAAGATAATTGTACAACAACACGCACACACCTGGTTTTATCATGTTGTATTATTATTGTCATTGTTTGTCTTACATATTTTACATGTCTTCATCATTTATATTTTACCATGTTTTTCACTTGTGAATATAGACTGCACATTAAGAACTTACGTTTTAAGATTAAATGACCAGTGTAATGTTAGTTAAATGATGAATGCCACTTGTATCTCAGTTGCTTGTTCTAGAAATATTATAGTAAATAAATGAAAGTTTTGTTTCGTGTATGAACTTTATACATAACACAAAAGAAATCATATTATCATCACAAATTTTAATATAATTTTGGCCTTCACTAAAATAATGAGTAAATGGCCAAAAATATAAACATAAGTGGACTTACCGCCTCTCTTTTCTGGAACTTTTCTTCCTTTTCTTTCCTGCGCACTTCAATGAGATACTCATTGAAGAGGCTTTCTCTTTCCCGCATTTTTTCGACGCCTTTAAACCTATCGTCCTTGGCGTACTTCTGTGCGAAATCGCTAAATGAAGACCTAAAAGAAAGAAAAAAATTACCCATTCTCATTTAATGACTAAAAAGGCTTTCTTGCAAAGAATACTATTGTATTATTAAATGAGAAAAGTATTTGTGTTCAAAAAGCCATCACAACTCGCTACCTTTAGATCCAGAAATTGTAAATAATAAATAAATGATTTATTGAAATTAACTTCATAACAACTTGGGCTCTCAATTTTCAGGTTTAAATAAATTATTTGTAAATTACAACATCTAGACAAACTAATTTAACGAAATTCTATTACTCTGCACTTACTTTCCGTGTAAATGAGCCTCAGCCATCAACCTTTTAAAGGCTTCTTTCTTCTCTCTTAGCTTGTTTCTTTTTTCCCGTCTCTCTTCCTCCGCCCGCTCTTTTACATATTTTTCAAACACCTGTTTTCTTTCTTTTGATGTTAAAAGAAGATACCTGAAAAAAATTAAATGTAATAAATAGAAATTTACATAACCTGGAAGGAAAATGCCTCTTTTTCTTTCGCGGATAATTTTATGCACGACGGGAAGCGGAGGGCATTAAAATCTAAGGGAAGAAATGCACTTTTCTCTAGAGAAATGTATATAATTTTTTCTACTCTTATCATTCAAATATTTAAAAAAATTTTTGATTATTTATATGAAAAACTTGTCAAAACGTAAGATTTGAAATCACTTAAGACACCAAAAAGGCTGGCGTTGCCAAAGAACTTGTTTACAACATAACAACATTGACGTTGTTTAAACAAATTGTCAAAATTATTTTTTTATTTAAAAAAGAACAGAAATTTAAAAACTTATTTTAAAAAATGGACTGCATTCCGCATAACATTGTAGAATCTTCTAAGTTAATATCATTAAATCGTTTGCCAAAATAAAAAATAATAAAAATGAAATTCATCAAAAATGTTCGACTGGAACGGGGAAGTAAGAATTTTACCTTCCCAAGGGAGGTAATGTGATTTTCTACCCTTATTTGGGATTGATAACGGTATTTTCTAAGAAGGTAGTAGAACAAATATATAAGTATCTTATGAATTTTCTTAAATCTCGCTTTGGACCGGCAAAAATACAGTTTTTCAGATGCAGGGCAGCATCAATGTCAGTAGTGTAATGTCCAATGTAACAATATGATGGTTTTCCAAAAAGGCTCTAAAAGAGCCCAATATTTTAAAAACGATTTAAATGAACAAAACATATTATGTACTTAAAAAAAAATTATACAAATATACGATATAAAAAACTTGCCCAAAACGAAAGTTACTTCAGTAAAGTAAATCTATAAAAATCAACACACCACATTTACACAATGTTAGTGAAAAATTACTTTTAATATATTTTGTGAATTAATTACATAAACACGCTTTTATAGCAAACCGGACAACAAAGTAGAAAATAATTTTTAATACTTTAATTATAGTAAAAAAGCCTGGGGTGCTTGATATTAAATATTGTAATTTGCACTATAATTTATTTTCTTATTGTTAGTCTCAACACAACATCAAAAATAATCTTAATCAAGAGCCTCGATGCATCCTTGTGGAAATTTTCAAGTTAATCAGACTTCCTGAAATTGGTCAAAATTAAGTTGAAAGATTCCGTTACATAGATAGATACATACAGGTGAAGCTAATATAAGCGTGTTAAAAATAAAAAAAATACATTTATGTACTTTAAGAACACCTATCCTACAGGTCATGAAGTCTGCGGCGATAGAATTCAGTGACTAAATGGGTCTCATATGGTGTTCATTTCGAATTATTTCTGCACGTCTGCAACAAGTAAAAGCTTTTAAAGCTAAAAAAATCAATTTAACCTACCTAGAATCAAACACAATTTTGTGCAGTTCTTTTTCCCAAGTACTGAAAGCTGAAACCTGCTTTTCTGCCAGCATTTCTTTAAATAGTTTTATTCTTGTTTCAAGAGGTATAACTGCACGTTCTTTAGCTGCTCTTACTTCAGCTTCTATTGCTGCTTCTTTGCCTATGTCAATCTTTTTAGCGTTTGGAGTACCATTTGCTGGAACTACAAGAAATATACTAAAAATATTTTACACTACATAGGGTGAAAACTAACGGCTTGACAATTATTAATATCCTTAACCTCTCACTTTTTAGAAAATGCAAAATTGTGCCAAAATTTACTTCTAACAACTTAAAATACTGGCTTTCTTTTAATATATTTTTTCTAAAGTTACATAAATAAAAATTTTAATAACAAACCTTTTTGGACAGGACACTTAAAGAGCATAAAAATAACAAGCAAAATGATACTTAAAGACTAAAAATATGTATATCTTTTATTTTCGTGTATATTTTTTATAGTAACCATACTTCTAAAAAAAAAATTAGTTTGATCTTAAGTTAAATAAAGTGTAGTTTTTCTTTTTTAAAAATTATTATTTTTAAAATAGTTTATTTTACAGAGCTCTACATTCTTATATCTTTTTAGCACTGTATTTTTCACTTTAAATTAAACACCATGGAGATTAGTTTCTCCTTACCCCAACAAAATGATGAAGAAAATTATTAAAACGTTTTCACAGTCATTGTAAAACAAATACACAATTTTGTAATAATAACTGTTTTTAAAATTTAAAATGGGTAAGTGACAGGCAATGTTTTATTGTTCCAATATCTCAAAAAGTAAAAGCAATTGAGCAACATTGTGATGGTACCATGAGTTAAAAAAAATATGAATGTATCCTACTTTGTAACCCATAATGCAAATAATTTATAAAAAGTAAAAAAAAACTTACTTGTAGGAGTAACAGGTGTCTCTGTCTTCACTTTCTTTGCAGGCGTTTCACTATCACTGTCCGTGTCATTTTCATCCTCTGATGATCTTTTACCCTTAACGGGTGTCTTGCTCTCTTCTGGCTTGGCACTGGTAGCAAGAGCATCAGGAGGTGTCCCAACCATCTTGTCGACATCCGCGCGTTTAAGAAGCTCCTCTGGACGTTCCCATACGGATGTACGGGATGATGGATTGTAGAAAAATACCCGGCCATCGCCAGTCCAGACAACACACCTAGAAAATTTATAAAGGAATTAACTATGACAAGTTAAGTTATAAATAGTGGTAATATCTACGCGCCTTTGTTGACATTTTAATCCCATTAGTCGTTGCTTCTGTTTGTTATTTGATTATCCTCATTAAAAGCAAACTACTGTTAAACCAGGATAGAAAAATAGAGTAAAACAATTTAAAGAATGCTAAATTTGTTGTAAAACAACCAAAAGCTTGTTGCCAAATTGTAAATACCTTTAATTTATCATTTAGGTTTTAAGCACTTTAATGCTTTCTTTTTTAAATATAGGTCTATTCTTTATGTTTTATATGCCCTGAAGTATAAAAACGAATTTAATAGTTATAAATATTTGTGAATCACTATTTTTTCTTAAGAAACTATAATTATTTACCAAGGTGTGCCTGGAACTGGTGTACTCGATATAGGCCGCGACTTATCTGCCGCCTTTCTTTCCTTTTCCTTCTCCTCTTCCTCTTTTTTCTTTCTGATTTCCTCCTGCAGCTTTTCCAGCTTCTCCTTAGCATCTGCCTCCTTGTCCTGCTGGGTCTCCTGCTTGGGTGTCTCACCATTGGCCTGCTGGCCAGAAGTCTTACCTGTGTCTGATGAGTTCTGGTTAGGTCCCGCGTCGTTAGGTCGGGTAGAGATGCCTTGGGCAGCGGCCAGTTTGGCAGCTAAAACAATACTTTTATAGTGGCTGGCATGAAGGTTGGTCATATAAGAAAATTTTTCTAACTAATGACTTAAAATATCTCTTCTTGTTAAAAATTGGGAAATAAAGCAATAAACTAATTTTTAGATGACCAAATAATCTTAAAAGGCAGCTTTTATTTTTCTTCCTTTTTTTTTGTTTGAATATGGAACATTCTTAAACAGCAAAATTAAAGATACAATTATTACATGCCTAACACCAGCATATAGTTCTTAGAATTTTTTTAAAAGAAGTGATAATGCATATTATATCTGAACATTAAAATTATACCACACAACTTATTTTTTTGCAAACCAACATACATGATGATGTTTATTAATTATTTTATTTTTAGTAAAAAGATTATTTTGTTACAAAAATCCTTGGGCATATAAGTCCTAAATAAAACTTGTGAAATTTCTAAAAATGTCACATAATTTTTATATTATTTCTTATTTTTGACGTTTCATATGAGCAGCCCTCATCAAAAAAATCAGAGGGTAAACTGTAAATAACACAAACAAAAAAACAAATAAAATATAAAACAGATTTTTGTGACATAAACATACCTTTAAAACAGAAATTCATAAAAACCATTCCCCATTTTTTACAGATATTTTTGCTGACAACAGTCAGCTGTCACACGATAAAAACAAAACAAAAGTCCAGTGTATGTAAATGTATAAGTGTAATGGTTCTCTTTGTTTTTATCGTGTGACAGCTAACTGTTGGCAGCAAAAATATCTGTAAAAAATGTGGAATGGTTTTTATGAATTTCTGTTTTAATGGTATGTTTATGTCACAAGAACTGTTATATATTTTATTTGTGTATTTTTTTTTGTATTATTTACAGTTTACCCTTGGGTTTGTGTACGTGTATTATTTACTGGTCAGGGTATATCCATATTCTTTAAATTTTAATTTAATATATTTTTTTAACAAATACGGATATACTCTGACAAGTAGTCAAGACATGTATATGGTAGGTGTCCCTTCATATTTGTAGGTAAATTTAAATTTTATTTTTATTATTTTTAATTATTATTTTTTTAATACGAGATGACACCTATTCAAAAATATAATTTTAAATATTTATTAAATTCATTTATTTATGAAAAATATAGGTGTTTGTATGTTTTTAGTTATATTGTCGCAAAGATTATCCATTTCCAATGTACAAAACAATTTAGATTTTTAAAGCATTTAAAATAAGTATATGTATTTTAATATTCTTGAGAAAAGCCAAATAATTTTTCTGCTAAAATACAGGATGATTGCGAACTATCTCTAAAAATTTAAGGGTACATTGACCATGAATAACTGAGTTGATATCAACAAAAATAAATATAAAAATATTTTTAAAAACGGCTAAATTATAAAAACATCTTTTACAAGGGCTAAATAACCTAAGTGGCAACTATAGCAATTGAGGTGATATTCAGTAAACCACAACTTGGGAACTTTAACGTTTGCCACATAGCCCTGCCTATGCGATTTTGGTAATTGACCAGCATGTAAGAAGCAAATTTGAGTTTTAAATTTTTGGAATGTCTTTGGTTTCGAAGTTAGTTGTTTGTATTCAAAGGAGGATTTTTTTGATCATTTTGTTTGTGGTAGAAGTCATCTAAAGTATGACCTTAATCTGTGTGAGCTTTATTTAATGTTTTTTGTTTAAATTAAGTTTTCTACACTAAAACAGATTTAACTAAAGGGTTTCAACAATTTGTAAAAAAACAATAAGTTAAGTACACCAAAATTGGATTTGTCGATCATAAAATGTGCATGCAAACCGGACAACAACCTTTTGAACATTTTTTATAATAGATGAATCAATGTATAAGTTTTGTTCAATATGCTGTAGACTTCCTGCCACTCGAAAAATCAAAGTACTAAAAATAACACAGGTAAAAAACATAAACACATACTCTCTAAATCCTTCAAAGGTTGTGGTTTTTCCCATACAGACTCTCCTTTTTGGATTGTAGTAATAGAATCGTCCATCGGGCGCCTTATGTTCGGTCCATTCTGAAGCTTTTGCTATAATCTCTGGGTCTATTTTTGACATAACTTCCGCCTCATTAATTGCTGGTAGAGCACTAGGAACATTTGCTGAAAAAAAAATATAAATAAAAATTTTGTATGTAAAAACTTATCTGAAAAAGAAACAAATATTTTTACAGAGTTCTTATATATTCAATATACATAATTAAAAATAACTACCTGGTGGTAATAGACCTGGTGGCATACCCCAAGGAGCCATGCCTGGAGGCATCCAACCTGGTGGTCCCTGACCTGGTGGTGGCATGCCAAATGGAGGCATTCCAAATGGGGGAAAGCTCCCCGGTGGAGGGCCAAAAGGCATACCACCAGGTGGAGGTCCTTGCATCATATTAGGTGGAGGACCTTGACCCATTGGCCCTGCATTATTAGGCTTATTTCCAGGATCTTTTTTTTGATCATCAGAATCTGAAAATAAAAAATGTTAAGCACTGGCAGTATAAAAGGGTATTAAGGTAAAATATTCTATAACTTTTACTTACATTTTGTATTTTTGAAAAAGCATAAATCTTTGTTTAACTTTCTACATAAATATTGAATGGTATCTTACAGCACAGAAAATTTTCCTCAAAATGTAGTTTAAGCATTTATTTATAAAACGGTTTTTTGTTTTCTATTTTGCTAATTTTAACAGTAGGTGGGGTGTTTGTGTTTAATTTTGTTGTTGCATGACCTTAATATGCATATTATGTATTATTATATAGGAAATTCAAATAAAAATTAAGAATGACAAAAGCAAAAACGAAAGAACAAAAATACACCTCATTGGTCAATTAAAAGAGCTGGCGAAAAATTTGTCAAAATTGACGGTAAGTTTTCGCGAAATTAAAAATAGATGGCGCGTTATAAAACTTTAAATTTATATTTTTTGGTTGAATATAATAATTATCTAACATAATTTACACATTATCCTTAACATAATTTATTGAAGAGCTTTCTTTACAGTGAAAATACGCAGAGAGCAATTAAATAGGTTATGACACCTACGGTACATTAGTATTAGGATCACCTTCGTGGACTGCCCAAGATAAAAAAAATGCAGAAAAATTTAAAAATTATCTTAGAATGCTTTTACCGTTTAAGAAACTTCTTTCAGGCTTTAAAAAGATGATTAATATCTTTAAACAACTGTCTTAAAATTTAGGTGGTATTGTTATTAAATTTTTAATATTTATATTATATTTGAAATATTATATTAGCTCTTAAATTTCTGACATTCTGGCAATGTTCATTGTTTGAACAAATGCAAGGCTTTAATGCAAGATAAAAATAAATAAATATAACTTCAAAATACACAGTTGTCATTGTCATTTTCCCTTGTGTTTTGTGCTTGACATTTAATTTTTTGTTTTGCTATGTACTATTCATTTTGCTCAATTTTGTGATTCTTTAAACTTTACATCCGCGTGTTTGTGTTTTTAAAATGGAGTGTTCTACTGAGTCATTTTTAATATCATTAGGAAGGGATTAGTCGCCTCCAAGAAAACGAGTGAAGCAATTTATACTCTGGCCAGAAAGAAATACTGACTAATATTTTTTATTGTCATTAAGTTTTGTACTTTAAATGTGTTGATGTTTTTTCAGAATAAAATTTAGCACACAAGTGAAAAACGGTTTTTTAATTTTAATATTTTATTAAGTGTATTGTTGGCCTACTGTGTCTGATTTACGCTTAGTTAAAAAAATCTTTATTTGAAAAGTTAAAAAAACCTTTATTTGAAAAGTAAAAAAAACCTCTAGCAAACATATCACTGATAGCTTTAAAATCAAAGCTGTTGTGGAGCATTACTATTATAAAGGAAAAGAAACATTTTAACTTTAATCTGCAGTCATTACTATATATTTTTAGACATTTACACAGATAATTTAAAAACCAGTGTGATAAAAAATTGATACTCTTGACGTCTATTCATAACCTTACTTTAAAAAGAAAAATCCTTTTGTAAAATGAGCTTGTTTTAATATTCCAGAGTGTATGTTGTTAAAATGTAATTTAAGTTGTTAATGTGTTAGTTTTGTTTTAAGTGTATTATTTGTTAATATTGAATACTTAGGTTAAGGTTTTGCATTGTATAATGTCTGACTTATTCCATTTTAGTTTTGGCTAATTTATTAAATTTCAAATATTTTTCAATAAAAACATATCTTTGAATAATACAACATACTTAAGTAATTAAAGGTTAGTTAAACTATAGAAGAACAGAAGTAATATTTACCTTTACTATCTTGCTTATTTGTTATACTGGCTTGCGCCAAAGCAGCTTGCGCTGCTGTTGACGTATTCTGTGGTATAGTATTAGCTGCTTGAGCCATTGCCTCAACCTGATCCTAAAACAATGATACCATTTTTAAGTTCATAAATAAGTCCTTAAAATATATATTGTATGCTTTCCAACAAATAAAACCTTTATTTATCAAGGGCAATTAATTTTGGTCCAAATCTTTGAACATAATTTGTGCACACTGATTTTTGTTAAGAACAGTCTAAAATGCATACAAAATATTACTATGATCTTATACCTACCTGAGAAATAACTTTAATGTTGGCTCCCTCTGGTTTATTCCAAGTAGTTTCTCGAGTCCTTGCATTATAATAGTATGATTTACCCTCAGCAGCTTTTGTTTCTACCCAAATTTCTGCATTAGGGTCTAGAATAGGTCCCTAAATATCAATAAACAAAAACATTATTTTTAGAAAATTTTTCTTCAGTTTTTGTGAAGCAAAAACAAATAAAAAATGTAACACTGGATGCAACAGCACTCAAAATATGAATGCTTTTACCTCTTTATGCTTAGTAAAAAAAAAAAAACATTGTTAAGCAGTTTACCATATTTTCTGCCTACCAGCTAGACTTATAATATTAATAACATCTCTTTTGTCTAACACATATTTTTATTTGTATTTTTGGGGGATAGTTTAACAGTTAAACATAATAAATTGTATTTCAAAATGGCTATTTAAAAATTAAAGACGTTAGGTTGACAAATTTATATCTCTTTGAGTATTAAGGGTTGTATTATCTTTGATAGAAATGGGAAAGTTGTGCGCGTTTTCAGGCAAATTAAAAAACAAAACACGACTACAAGCTATAGCATATGGTCCCAAAACTAGTTGCATCTGTTTACTGTTTTTTTACAAATTTATTATTTTTAGTTTTTGGAGAAGCTCTAGCAATTTCGTTCTGGTTTTGTTTGTATCAAAATGAAATTTTCTTGCATAAAAGTTAATATTGCAAAAAAAATAGGGTAACAGAATCATTAACTGAAACATGTATTACATGATTTTTCGCCTTTTAACAAATTATTATTTATTTTTATTTATACAAACCCCTGCATTTGATGTTGGCGGTCCCTGAAATCCTGGTACTCCTGGTGGGCCACCACCACCTTGGGGTCCATTGTTCATACCCATCATTGGACCTCCAAATGGTGGAGGACCTCCTGGTGGGCCTCCCATAAGACTTGGAGGACCCTGACCACCACTTCCTGGTGGACCCCAGTTTGGACCATTACCACCATAATTTGGTGGACCATTAAATCCTGAAATAAAAATTGTACTTCTTACTTTGCTTGCTATTTACTTAGAGAGAAAATTAATAACCATAGGAAATAGCTACCTTCCTTACCTGGGGGACCTCTTGGAGGAGGTCCTCCCCTAAATAAAGGCGGAGGACCACCTCTGCCGCCTCTAAACATACCAGGTGGTGGTCCAAAACCGCCCCTGCCACGGAATCTTGGAGGAGGACCATCTCTAGGACCACCAGGTCCTCCGGGACCACCAGGTCCTCCTGGACCACCAGGTCCTCCTGGACCACCTGGCCCTCCCGGTCCTCCTGGAGGTGGACCAGACCATCTAGGAGGGCCCCCTTTGCTGCAAAATAAAAAATAAATAAAATTAGGTATGGGCCAATCATGGATTAATTTTTGATTGTATAACATTTAAGTCATACCTATATAATTTAAATTGTTATGCTGTTTTATGTTACCTATGTCTGTCTGCTTTTCAATAACAAGCATTTTTTATTATCTTAAAAATGTTTTCTTTAAGTTATAAATAAAAAGTCTAAGATTATCAAAATTACATTAATTGGGCGTTATGTTGTATTGTTATTTAATTAATTAATCCCGAGGATGGCAAAATTTTTTAAGTAAAAATATATTTAAGAAGTTATTAAAATGGTCACAATATTAACTTTTAATAACCAAAATTAACCACCAGAGCTTAAAATATTACTGAAAAAAAATCTGTTTTTAACTAAAGCTTGAGTCATATTTTGTAAGAAAATTTTACACATCAAAAATTTTAAAATGTTGAAATTGAATTTAAAGATCTAGTTTTTAAAGTAAGTAAAAAAATAATAAGTCATGTTTTTTTGTACAAAAAATATCTAACATTAAATAAATTTGTTAATTAAAAAGCTGAATTAAACTTGTAACAAAACCAGTGACAATAGGCCCCTTGCACGATTTTTTTAATGGCTAAAAATAAACCTTTATACCTTAATATCACTGTTGCGAAATAGTTGTTTTAAAGTTTATAACAGGCCCATCAGTCTAAAAATATAAAATGCTCGAGACAAAACAACAACTGGGTGTAGTGTTTTGTGCTTTGTCCAAGGCGTTCCATTGTGTGAATCATGAAACATTGCTTTGGAAACTTGGAGTATATGGTTTTAGAGACACGTCGTTAAACTGGTTTAAGTTATATTTGTCCGACCTTTGCCAGACAGTATTCTTTAAAAATAAGCATTCTGTGATTAATCCCATAACCTCGGGGGTGCCCCAGGGCTCCGTTCTTGGCACGTTGTTATTTGTTTTATATGTAAATGACTTACCAAATTTAGATATTCCAGGTTCAGTTACAATGTTTGCTGACTACATCACACTATTTTGGCACCATAGGGACAACAAAAATTTGCAATATAACGTTAATAAAGACATTTTTAAAATAAAAAAATGGTGTGATGCAAATTATCTCTCTTTTAACATTTCTAAAACCAATATTTGAACTTTTAAATGTCAGCTTAATAGGGTACTGCTTGATAATGTAAATATCAACAATCCGCAGGTTAACAAGTATCTAGGACTTCAAATAGATGAAAGGTTAAAGTTTGAAAAGTCATATTACAAGCTTTAACAGAAAGGCTTTTATCTGGTTGTTATGCCTTGAGAGTGGTTGCAGAGAAACTGGATGTGGGCTTAGTTAGAAATATGTATTTTGAGCTTATAGATTCACATTTGCGTTATGGTATTTGTTTTTGGGGCTCATGCTCTGATACCCTGTTTGGATCAGTCTTTGTGTTGCAAAAGAGAGCACTTAGAATCGTGTACAAAATCCGACATAGGGATTCCTGTAGACCTTTATTTCTGACTAATAGAATTTTGACACTCTCCTGCATTTTTATATCGGAGTCAGTTTGTCTTATGCACAGGAAGCATAAAAATAGTTTAACGTCAGTATCTACCTATTCCTCTCGTAGAATGAATACTATTGCGCTTCCGGTTCCTTCTACTTCGCTAATTAAAAACTCTATAGTTTATAACAGTAGAAAGCTGTTTAAACACCTTCCTGTGCGACTAAGCAAATAACTGAGGAAAACAAATTTTGTAGAGAAATTAGGAAGCTATTGGTTGAGAAAGCCTATTGTAATACTAACGAATATTATGACGATATATTAAATTAGTGTTGTTCGTCCTTTTCAAAATTTTTGTCATATAATATTAACATAGTACCTGACAAATTTTATCATTTTTTTTGTATGTATTTTGTTCATGTGTGTTTTTTTACTTTAGTTTAATTTTAGAAATTAGTTATAGGTTTATATTTTAGAGTGCTTTATTTTAATTTTAAATTTAGATAAAAACGTTGCTTTGTAAATGAGAATTTTATATTCTTTACACCATAAAGCTTTATTTGATTTGATTTGGGTATTTAAAAACCGCGAGACATCACAGTGCATCAAACAATATGTGCTATGTCAGCACAGGCAGCCTTGCCACATTTTAATTGGGAAATCAATGTTTCAAACTTAATTTTATGGAATAATTGTTCATTGTTACGAGTTTTTTCAACATATTAACTTACATAGAGAAAACATATAGATTTTTAAATTTTTTTCTATTCCATATTAATATTCAGGCCAGTTTTTATGTATTTTCACCACTTTACCTTTAATGTGAAGCATTTCATATTTTTTCCCTCTCATAGTCACATTAAGGAAAAAAATTAAATGTCAAAGTCAAAAACTGCTTTATTGTACTTTTTGTACTGCTTTATACAACAAATTTCAAATTTAAACTGATTTTATTAGAATTAAATGTAAAAAAATATATAAAAATAAATTTAATGGAGAAATTTAAAAAAATCCATAAAAAAGCATTGAATTAAAGTTTAATTTTATTTAGAAGACAGATATTACTACAAGTGAGGCAGGAGTGCATTTCCCTAAACCTGGATTTGTTGATGAGGTAGTTGAAAAAAAATCATCTTTTTTGAGCAAAAACAAAATATACCTATAAGATTAATGTAAACTATATTTTTACACAATTTAAATTTGAAAAGTAGGCGATTTTCAAAGTTAGATGACTTTGTTGATTTTTTTTTTGTTTCTTAACAAGAATAAGGACTAATGAAACGTAAAAGTAACTTTTATGTTTCTTTAGTCCTTATTTAGTAACACTTTTGGTGTAAAAACCCCCTATTTACTAAATTTCAATAATATCGGCAGTGGGCCCGATGAGTATAAAATTAACCTCAGCTTTTATGTATTTCTGATACTAGACACGGAAATACTAGGATTAATCAAGCTGATCTTACCCAAAACCTCCTCTACCACCTCGCCCACCACCTCTATTGCCGGGAAAGTCTTTGGGCATGTCTTCATCAAAACTGACATCGTCCTGGAAATTTTCGTCCATGTCGCCGTTGTCCATTATATCATTATCAGACATGGCTGATATTTTACTTTCCACGCAGGTTGTGCACGTTAAATTATTGATTTATTGTAGAAAAAACACTAATGCATCGGTTAAAGTTTATAAATAATGCAAAAATTATCTATTTCTATTAATTTTTAATGAAAACGCCACACAACACCCCTTCAAGCACGCATTCATCGGTGTTTCTGTTGATTGTCAATTGTCAAATGTGAACCGAACTACCAACTACTATGTTTATGGCTTTAATAATAAACAATTCGCCAGCTCTCCTTTTTCCAGTCACACGTTGCGATGACTTAAGGTGAGCTTTCCCGGGCTTTGTCGGTAGAAGGTCTGGATGTCGAGCTCGGTAATCCCTAAAAATTCCCATTTTTTTAGCAAATTTAAATTTTTTCAAAAAAAAAAACCGCATTCATCGGTGTTTCTGTTGATTGTCAATTGTCAAATGTGAACCGAACTACCAACTACTATGTTTATGGCTTTAATAATAAACAATTCGCCAGCTCTCCTTTTTCCAGTCACACGTTACGATGACTTAAGGTGAGCTTTCCCGGGCTTTGTCGGTAGAAGGTCTGGATGTCGAGCTCGGTAATCCCTAAAAATTCCCATTTTTTTAGCAAATTTAAATTTTTTCATTGTTTTAAATTATTGAAAACGTAAAAACACTTGGCTTTTCAAATGTAATATCAGCTGCGTTCGATAACCCTTAATTGGTCCGTTTGTTATTCAGAAACACTGTACACTATTTTACGTAAGCGCTCTAATCAAAGATGTAATTTTGGACTAGGTAAGTACAGAAAGTGTAAACTAATTCTATATAACAAACAAACCTAATCTTACTAACAATAGCTGCTTACGAACAGCACCAATTCTGACCTAAGTTGAGGGAAACTAACTTAGTTGGCCGTACGATTTGTCACAGCTAAGTAAGCATCTGACCTCCCCCCTTGCCCTTGCTAAGGTACCCGGATTTTTGTCTGAGATATCTTGGCTAACCTAAGTTGAGCAAAATTTGACATTTTTTATCGTTTTGGGGAGTCGTGCGTGTTCGATCAAACAACTTAGCTCAGGTCAGAAACTAACTTTAACTTAGGTAAGAAAAGTATAAGTATAAGTATAAGTTTACCTAAGTTGACCTTTAAGCAAATACCTATAAGGGCAGCCTTACGGCTCGGCTGTGTGAACAAGCGTGCCCGAGACAAGGATAATAGGAGTGCAATCTTTTTCTCTCGCTCTTCGTGCTGATTGGTGGGCAAGGAAGGGTGTATATATAATAGGCAGAGCTTACTTAGCTGTGTAATAGGTATAAATAAGGTATAGTTATCTCTCTCCCACTATGCACATAATTAGTTGTCAATCACGTGCCAAGTGCCAGGTGCGAGAAAGATAGCAATTACATTCTCTATTGCTATCTCTTTCTCTCCCAGAACGATTTGAACGCATTAAGCATCTTCTCCAGTAGTATGTGCTCCAGCGAGCCAAACTACAAGGCTTCCTTTAAGTTTTTTTGTACCCGTGAGCAACCAGAGATACACGGCCGTTTTTCTGAAGTCTTCCTTCCACTCAGAACACAGCCCCCTCAACTGACAAACGCCAAAGAGGAACGTACTGGCAAATTGGGCCTTTGGGGATCAAAGCCAAATACAAACAACAAATCTGTCAAAAAATAATTAAATATGAGAGAGGGTTAGGGTGCTAAATATTTAATATTTATTATAATCAGTTAAAGTTTTTAAAAACGGTAAAATAGAAAATCAAAGAACAGAAATAAGGTAACTTTTCAAACTTTATTGAAGAAGAGGGTTTTGTACATTACCTTTCAAAGAATAAAGTAATCATTGAAATATAAACCATCTTTTGTGGGGATGTACATCTACAGAAAACTTAAAATCTCATACAAAGTATAATTTATTAATTCTATTAAAGTATAAGAATTGCCCTAAATATTTTAGATGGACTCCAGCCGTAGCAGCCATATAAAAGAAGCACAATCAACCTTAGCTGCAATTCAAGAAATGTCACAACTACTAAATACTGGTCTTAGCCCTGAAACATTAACAATATGTGTAAGGCTTTGTGAAGCCGGCATTAATCCAGAAATTTTAGCTGCATTAGTTCGAGATTTACAAAGGGAAGTTCGCGAATTTCAAATAAATCAAAGCCAGAGTCAAGCGAGTTCATCCAGAGATGTTCACTCTGATCATACATCACATTAAGATAGAAACTCAAGATAATAAGGTATTTTAAAACTTATTAACCCTTTTTATTAGTAATACATATTTATTGAATTCATAACAAAATAGGAAATGTATGTGGTAACACTCAGAACTTACATAAATTTCAGTTATGAGTTATTTAACATATGCACAAATTAAAGTTATGTCCTTTACTTTTAGTAAGTTTTTGCTACAATATTTTTCTTTTAGGTTTAATTTTAACTTTAAGTAAGTACTACTTTACTAATGTTTTTCTATTTATATGTCCCTATTATTTTTTAATTTATGTGTTGTGTAAATATAATTTACCAGGAATTACAAGTATAAAAGGAAGTTACTTTAAACAAAAACAGTACTACAATGGGCACAATGGGTAATATTTATAAGTTAAAATGTATTTATTTACAATATTTAAGGACATTTTAAAAACCAATACATTTGCAGTTATATTTTATTCGAGGGGGAAACCACCGTCGTGATTTTAAACCAATAATGCCTTTTGGGGGAATTATTTACCAAATATTACCCTATATTGCCCCATAATTCCCCGTATGGCCTAAAATTTTACATAATTCCCATATATTTCCCCATAATTCCTATATATTTCCCCATAATTCCTATAAATTCGCCATAATTCCTATATATTTCCTCATAATTCCTCCGTATTGCCCCTAGTTCCTCCGCATAATTGTCTCTATTTTCACAGAGTGTTAATTAAAAAACTTTTAATGCAAATTTATCGAAAAGTAAAATAGTTGGAAAGTTCTATTTTGACACAAATGCTATGCAGGTAGGGGGGGACTAGAATCACGATACTTCAATCCATGATTTAAGTTGACATTACCCCTTTTGTGACACATCATATTAAAGGGTTTCTTAAGTAGTATCCATCTGCACAATATTTTTGTTATTTAGTACATTGAATGAAATAACATATTTCGAGTAAAACAAACTGTTTTTCATTACAATGTTATTTTATTTCATGAGATATAAATAAATTATACTTTTTTTTTAAATAAAATGGAACGCATTTTAAGCATCTTATAAAATAAATTAGCATTTTAATAAAAAGTACTTTGTTTTACTTAAATAATGTTTTTTCATCACCACTATTAAATGACAAAGAGGTAATTATACTAAAGTAGAGCTCCACTATTTGTTGGTCATAAAAAATAAAAAAATTGACATATCGGAGGTTTTGTTTTTTATTTTATTCTACTGTTTACAGAATTTCTAATAAAAATTGTTAAATAATTGAAAAACATGTAATTGAAAATTCAAAAATTCAAAATTTTGACTTGTGACTGCAAATTTGGGGGCATCTAATTATATTTCGCAATGCTCATAATTTTTTTCTTGTAAACATCAAAAAACGAATAATTAAAAAAATAATCGATAGCTCTATTTTTATGATTTTTACAAATTTTTACAATATTTAAAAAAATCAAGAATTTTAAATCCGATGACGAGTAGAACAAAAAAAACTAACCAGAAATAATTAAAACTGATTTATGTATATGTTACTGTGAAAGTCCAAAAATGGTTAAATGTCGACATTTACCGGTGAATGTCAAATATTAAAAAAATAAAACTAACTAAAACTAACAACTTTGGTGCGTTTTGTTTAAAACTAATAATTTTGGTTAGTTATGGTTAGTTTTGGTTAGTTGTGGTTTTTTGAAATGTGAAATTATTTTTCATGTATTGTTTTTTTAAATTAAAATATATAATGTTATAAATACCAAATAACAATATTCTAAAATTAAATAAATAACTAAATCTATATTTAAAAATTATAAACTTCATCAAGTCCTAGATCTTCCTGGATTGTACCTAGTACCGATGCTGTGGTTCAGTTTTTTTTAATTTTTGACATTCACCGGTGAATGTCGACAGTCCCCAATTTCGGTCTTTCACGGTAACATATATACTAGATGTGAATTTTTCGATTAAAAAAAATGTAAAAATCCAAAAATTTATATTTTTGAATTTTATTTCTCAAATTATTCTATTTTTGATGCGCAATAAGAAAAAAAATAAAAATATTATAAAAAATATGCATACCTTCAAATCTTTAGTCATAGTTTAGTCAAAGTCAAAAAATTGATTTTTTGACGTTTCAAATGAAAAAATCTTCATTGTTTTTGAAGTTTAAAACATAAAAAAAATTTAAAAATATCTTCATTTTTCGATTTTTTATGGCCAAAAAACAATGAAGCCCCACTTCTATATAAACACTGAAAAAATATTCTTGGGCTGATGGATACTACTCAGTGAGACATTTAATTTAGTTCACTACAAAAAGGGTAACATCATTTAAAATTTTAAAGTTGGGGGTGGGGAATCTAGGACGTTACTCACCCCTTGACTGCAGTGGGTTTATTGCCCCCCCCTTATATAACGTTTATATCTAATTGCAATTTTACAACTAATTTATTTTTTGAGACATTTGCACTGAAAATTTTTAAACTGACTCCACGTAGTATCTATAATTTTTTTTTTAACATTTACTGTTAAAGAAAGTAATGTCACAAGAATCTTAATTATAAAAAAAACAAAACAGAAGATTGTAACACAGTGTATTATGGTATTAGTTAGTCAATACAAACACAAAAAAATTGAAAAATATAAAAAAGGAAAGCTTTACAATACAAGTTAGTATAAATATGATACTTATTGTACGATATTATCAAAGAAAAAACGAAATCTAAATTAAAGGTATTTAAAAACAAAGAAAATTGTAGTTATCACTAAAACTACAATTGTCTTTGTTAAAAGTAACCAGCTAGAATCTATAATTAAATTAATCAAAACATTAAAACTGTATGAATGATTTTTAATTTATTTTTAGTTCTTAAAATAAGTGTATAATAAACCTATAGTTCTGCCTGTGCCTTTGTTCTTTGACACAGTCGAGTCGGGCTTTAAAAATTTAAAATAAACTGTATCTACTTTTTCTCTTAAGATCACTCTTCCAATAAACCACTGTTCATCATAGTAAACCACATAGTACCTATGTAATGAGCATTTAGTTCTACACAAAGATATACTTTATGCTGAGAAAATTATTTTTTACTTTGTATATTGCTGTTTTTCATCCACGTTCTTAAAATTCTTAGAAAAAAACTCCGTACCAAATTTTATAAATTCGTTTTTCTATATTTAAGTTTTTTCCAAATAAAAACCTAAAATGGAACTGATCAACTTTAAATAGTTGTAAGTTCCTTTGTATTCCGGATGGTTGCTTAGCGAATTCTGCACCCGAAAATTAGTGATTTTGAGCACACTTCTGAAATTTATTTTATCTCCAGGAGTAACATCCGAAATAGAAAGAAAATGGTTAGAACCAACCCTATATACGGTCCACCAGTAAAAATTGACACACGTGATTTAGCAAGCAATCATATTACGTAATTTCCAATTATGTAGCTTTGAGAGTTGGCGCAAAATGCAAAGAAATATATTTTTTGTCGATAGAAAATAGAAATTACTGCTCTAAATGTAAGTGTACAAAAACTTAATTGGTAAAAGCGATAAAGACAGTTTTTATTAAGATCTAACTTTTAACATAGAGGAGAATTTATCCCCTTTAGTGCTTTAATATTTATTCGGAAACTATGCATACCTTAGATAGCAGTTATTTTTATTATTTAAATATAACTTTTAAATGTAAGCTTTAAAAACCTAGGTTTTATTATTTAAATATAACTTTCAAATGTAAGCATTAAAAACCTAGGTAATTTATGGTATTTGCGAACCCATTTAAATTATTATTAAACAAAAGTTTACTCACCTCTAACGTTATTTTATAATCTCGCTTAAATTACCATTGCCCTGCCACGTTCCCACAAAAATGCTTTTTGCGCAGCGGTCTTGAGCGGTTTAATCAAGTGAGAATAAAATCGCACAATTTACAAGAACAGCAAAAGGTTGTAAATCCAAAATTCGTTAAATAAGAATATTATATGCTTGGCGCCACAATCCGGCAACGATGTCTCGTATTTAATCGTGAACCTTCGTATCCGTTCGTTGAGACAGCCGACTAAATTTAAACTTTTAACGGAAAATATTGCCCAATAATACACTAATATTTGTAAATAATACCCCATATTTCCCCATATTACCCTATATTTCCTTGTAATATCCCATATTGCCTTGTAATACACCATATTTCCCAATAATACCCCGTATTGCCCAATAATACCCCGTATTTCTCAATAATACCCCATATTTTTCCGTAATGCCTCCGGCTTTGGTGAATAATTCCTAGGTGGTTTCCCCCTCGATTTTATTTGTTACCTTATGTAAGTGAAATATGAAAAAATAATAAAAGTATGATTCTATCTAAAGCTTGTTACACATATGACAATTGTTTCGAAAATTATTACCATAATTGTGCTAAAATTTTAACAATAATTATTTAGTGTTTTTTTCTGTTAATAATTATATTCATAATTCTAGATAAAATCGTTCCAATGAAAATACTTAATATGCTCTATATTTTAACCAAGGAAATTGGGAAAATGTGGGTGAATAATTGATGCATAACAATTTTTGGAGTTGATTACATAGTGTTAATTAAATCAAATAGGTTATATCTAGAAGTTTGTTTGTTAAATTGGTTCTAAAATTTTAATTTACCTTCAGAATTTTAAATACATCAATAATTAAAAACATTTAAACTTTACATTGAAAAAATGTTTATTGATCTATAAATGAATGTCCTATTCTCCCTATTAAAACTACCATATGTAAATAATTGATGTTTACTCTTTTTAAATAGAGCACTAATAAACTCCTTTCCACTCTATTTGTAGCCACTTTTTCGTCCATCTGATTATTAATTTTTTTTTTATAAAACACAACCCAGGGCTGCAACACTCAAAAATAACAACTTCTGATTTTCCACCTTTCCAGGTTATGCTTCAAGTGGCATCTGTTTACAAAACTAGCATTTGTGCAATAAGTATCAAACACCAATTAATGTACTGTTACTAGAAATCCTATAAAAATTTTTGAGAATATTTCACTCATGTATAAATTTTTCCATAAGACACATTAAAAATCAAAAAATTTCAGCAGAAATTTCACGATGCATAGACAGTGTGGTATTTCCACTTACTTACAAACACATAAGAATCAAATGGTATGGTCAATTAGAAACGTCCAAATCAGCCAAAATGAGTCGATTTGGTCATGTACACAATGAAGAAATAGATAAAGTAATTAAAAAAACGATTTC
This sequence comes from Listronotus oregonensis, assembly GCA_019359885.1. NCBI lineage: Eukaryota > Metazoa > Arthropoda > Insecta > Coleoptera > Curculionidae > Listronotus > Listronotus oregonensis. The sequence goes on along the minus strand of JAHBCN010001686.1, from coordinate 54,895 downwards.
AGTTATAGTTTTAATTATGTTGCATGAAATTGAAAATTGTATAACAAAAAAACATTTTAATAGTATTAATACTTCCATTTTTCTATTCTAGAAATATTTTCTAAAAATATTCTCTCTAATTACCGCTTGTGCATAAAAATTAATCAGATAATTTTCATTCAAGATTGATATTCAAATTGTGAAATTATAAATAACAAGCTTTCATGAAAATTATCGGTAATTTTTAAGCACTCATGGTATTACCCCGATAATTTTCACCATAATTGCCTAGAATTCTCATATATGTAAAGCAGTTCTTATACTCCAGGTGTAGGAAGCTAAGGACTCTGCTGTGGCAGTTAGTAATTTCATTATTCCAAACGAAGGAAGCATGTCTATTGGGTAATTGCAACTAACAGATAAAAGAATAAAAGATTGGCAGTTGACATGTGTCATATATCCACCTTTTATTCTTATTGGTTTAATATAACCCAAACAATATAATCTTTTATGGTTTGAGAATAGACCATGGGTCTTATGATTTGACTTATGCAGTGTCACTAAAATTTGCGTACGCTTTAGAAAGAATAACTATTTTCTGTATGACATTTCACAATCTATTATTGCAATAATAAAAAACGTTGACAAAAAAAACACAATAAAAAGACTTAGAACAAAAAAAAAGGATTAAAAATGGTAGTTTGAATACCTTAACCTAATTTACTTTTGTCCTTTTTACTGTCTTATATAACAAATGGGAAGTTAACATTAAGTAGCTAAAAATCACAGGAATATGGTTTTTGATTGGTTAAGGTATAATTTTTCTATGACAAGTAGTATAAATTTTAAGACTTATATCATATTTATAATAATAATAATAATATATTCCAAAAATATTTAGAATTCTTACATTTAAAAATTATTTTTTATTAATAAAAAAAATATGAAACTATTGTATTAAGTACTTGGATGCCGAAGAATCTGTATGTACTCGGAAAAAGGGGTTTTTTTTCTAGTAACAAAGAATATTCGACTTTGACTATATAAAAAAGTTTTAACTTGCCAGCCTCCATGCTATAGAGCAGATTTGTGGGATAAAGACTATTTTTCTTATATGCAACTTTCAAGAAATAATTTTGTATAGTGCATAGTGGTTGTATAATACTTTGGTATTCTGCACTCCAAATAATTATACTGCATCTTATAAGGATTCTAAGTCTTTATATAACTGACAGCTCCGGGCTGACATCTGTTGGTACACTGATGGCTCCAAAAACCAATTACGGTGTTGGAGCTGGAATATATGGACAGAAACCGAGGGCAGATTTTTCCCTTTGCCTGTGCACTCTCGCAATCATATTTCAAGCGGAGGTATTTGCTATTGAGATGTGTGCTAGATCGCTGGTTGATGGGCACTGCACACGTAAGACGATTAAAATATTCTCCAATAGTCAAGCAGCTCTTAAGGCTCTTGAATCCAGCCGGTGCAATTCGAAAACGTTCTGGAATTGCAAGGATGCGCTGACAAACTGGGTCAAAACAATAAGGTTACTCTACTGTAGATACCTGGATACAACCGGCCTAGAGGGTAATGAATCTGCAGACCTCCTTGCTAAACGGGGGGGGCGGAGACAAAATTCACAGGGCCGGAACCGGTCATCGGTATATCTTATGGAACGGCCAAGCAGTTCATATCAGCTTGGACACAAAGAGAAAATCTTCGGTACTGGCATGGACTTCCTGGTCTCAGACTCTCATAAGCCCACCGAACCAACAATGTACTGTCAAACTGCTGAAGCAATCAAGGGTACACCTTAAAACTCTAGTGGGACTGTACACGGGACACTGCAGATTAAAATACCACATGCACAAGATCGGGCTAGCGGAAGACGCCTAGTGCCGCAAGTGCATGGAGGGGGATGAATCGGCAGAACACATACTGTGTTCGTGTCCAGCAATGGCACGACTAAGATTCGCAATCCTCGGCAATAACACCTTGTTGCCGGGGGAGGTGAAAGATCTCTCTCCCAACAGGATCATCAGATTTATTAGAAGTCTGGACCTGGTGGGAGAAATATAAAAAGGTGTGAGCAGTGGTGGCTCAACGGCTCCCCAACGTGTGAGCCACAATAGACCGATCGGTCGTGGTGGAAGGGTGTTATACCCACTCACTTTAAACCTACCTAACTGAATAATTAGTTTTTCATCTAGAAATTCTCGCCGTATATAGAATTTGTGTATAAGTTTACATATTTTTTTTGTTAATTATTCAATATGTTTAGTCCATCTGAGGTGCTGATTTATTTTAATCCCAGATATTTTGTTTTTTTAGTGCACAAGTTTTAGTTTTTATCAAATGTGGGCTTATTTGAATTTATTATGGAAAATGCAATATAGTTTATCAGAGTTATATTAAGTGATAGTTTAAAGGTATCTAGTCAGTTTTACATTATCCCAGGTTGTATCCGCAAAAACAGGAGCCGTATCAGCCGCATAGGATATTATTTTTCCGTCCATGTTTAGAGAAAGCAAGGGGTTAACAGTATTGGCCAAGGATTGTCCCTTGAAGTACTTAATTTTTTTGTCCCTTTGTAGTATTTTTTATTCTAACAAACTGATATCTGTTTGTTAAATAACTTTTAAAAGCTTCCAAAACAACATCCCGGACTCCATGCCGCGCCAACATCTCATATAGTTGCCCATGGGAAAATTATACCACTATATTAATAATCTTCATTTTTTGTTTGTAACTAAATTTTTTGTTTACTTGTTTGTCTCTGATCTCTGAGCTATTTTGTTTCTTGCTCTCTTTGACCAATGAAATATTGGTGTTTTCTAGTTTCATACACTCGCGTTTTGAATACTTCAGAAATTTACCTGAAATATTCTTGTTTCTTACACTGAATTATTTAATTAATTTTATGCATCTCATTTCGTACGCTGACCACTGTGACGAGCCAAATAACCAACCAAATAAATACCATATTGAAAATTATTAAAACTTTATTAATAACTTATACGTAGGGATCATTTAGCCTTTAGTTCTGGAGGGTGATGGTTAGTTCTGGTTAGTTAACGTGACTTTTTATTTTTCCCAATTAAATTTCAGACGTGATAAATCACTAAAAGTAGGAAAAGTAAACTTTTCTGTTTAGGTAGTTAGTTAAAACATACATTATTATTAATTTACTTTAATATCATTTTTATCCAAATAAATATTTTATATTTCTGCATCTTATATGTGAACAATAAATATTTTGATATTTAATTATAAAATTGGTTTTAATTCATTTTACCATATTTTATGAACCATCAGAGACCGGAACCTACCTCAGTTTTGGGTGTATAAAACGAGATGCCGAAAACTGAATAATTAATTTTGTGTACGAAATTAGAATATTTGGGGGAAATTTTTTAGGTATATTTAGTAAAACATCTAAAATTAAACTATATATAATAAAATAATCAAACAATGTAAGTTCCACATGGATATAAAGGCCAAGGTAAATTTTAGTGAAAAAAATTGTAGTTATTAATAAAAGAACAACAAAATAATTATTTAACGAAAATAGTTTATTAACAAATACATAGATAGTCGTGGTTTAAAAACAAAGTTGTTAAAAAGTGTAAAATGGGAATTACAAGGGGACAAGGAAGGTTAATGAAGGTAATATATATATATATATATATATATATATATATATATATATATATATATATATATATATATATATATATATATATATATATATATATATATATATATATATATATATATATATATATATATATATATATATATATATATATATATATATATATATATTTTTACAAGTTCGTGTCTTGAGATAGAATGTAAAATTATTTATAATACATCATAAATTTAGGATAACAAGAGGTAAAACATTTACAAAGTATATAAAAAAAATCTATAAAACATAAAATTAAAAACATTTATAATAATCAGTCATTCATACAAGTGCATACAAGAACTCATCATGTCATACCAAGTAAAATAGAACACTAGGAACTATGGAGAGTATGTATCAGAGGAACTGTATTATCAAGACATACATATTTTTATTCATGGGTTTAAACAGTCATTGTTTAAACCAGTTACGCCAAAAATTGTTAGTTGGTAATTTGACAACAATAAGATCTATTTTTTTTTGTAACTTATGAGTAAAAAAATACCTGCTTTTTTTCTGATGTATAAATCAACTGTTTCCTCTTATGTAATATCAAAAATTAAAATGATTATTTTTTTGATATAGGATCTAATGGCTTTTTAAATAAGAAATTAACATGAAAATCTTTATTTATTACATGTAAGGTGGGATGATTTTTTTTACTGTTACAAATGTTAACAAATGTTACATTTAATGAAGATGATAATGAGGTGATGGTTAGGTGAGCAAAGTAGTGCTAAACATCTGCTTAACATAATATTGCTTTTTAATGATAAAGATGTATGAGAAAAATAATAGAAAAGATAGTAACTTTATGGAGCTTTACAATCACCTAAGAAACTTGTAATATCAGATTAAATTATTTGTCTGAAGAAGCACTGGGATTGTCGAAACATATGTTACATGTTGTGAATATAAATGGAATGTAAAAATCAAATGATCTACTATATTTTTTAAACATTTTGTTTGTCATGGTGATGATAAAGAGCAGAGAAGATCAGATGATGCTAAAGGTTAAACGACATAATAAATAATAAAAAATAAAAAACGCGGGTATTGTAATAGATAAAAGGCAAATATGAAAAGTAAGCAAAAATGAATAAACAGAAATTTAAGTATTTTATGTATTGGAATTAAGATTTTCCCAATTTTTGATCTTGTTAAAACTAAATATATTTAATTAGTTAGACGAATGATTTATTAATTTATAACAAGAAAATATTTATAAGTTACTAATGTAAAACGTATGCTGATGACGTATAAAAACAATTGTATGTCAAGAAAATAGTCCCTTATCAGTACTCTCCCGAAGTAGTTCATTTTTTTTAACCAGAACCAAATTCAAAAAGATATCCAGTACCGAAAGAGTTTGCTTTTCCAGGTTCGTCATTGTATTCCGGTTCCTTTTCATTAATATCACTAATAGCATTGGATAGTGGTGCCTGTCTTGTCTGGATTGAGTTGGGGGAGTATTGGGGATAAGCGGGTCTTGGTGGAATGATTGGTTGAGTATATGTTTTAGGGTGGTAGTAAGATTGGGCTACCCCTTGTGGTTTTTCGTATTGTTGTTGCGGACGGTATTGTCCATCGTCGTAATCTCTGGATGCTTGAGGCTAGAATAAGAAAAAAAGAAATTTAGCTCATTATTAAGATACATTAAAATTTCTTATCAATTTAAGCTATACTACAAAAAAATAAAATTTCCGACAAATTATTTTAAAATAATTATTAAAGCTTGAACGCTTACAGTCTCTCCTTTAGGTGTAGGTATAGTAGTTTTAAAACATACCAAATGAGCAACCCCCGCGTGGAAACGAAACCTTATTATATAGCTTAAAATCAGCACTCTTAGCATGTGTTGGGCTTTCTTAGGGTTGCATTGAAAAAGTACTTTCTCTATTACGATGTGACAGTACGCAGTATTGACGCTTTTTGACAAAAATAATTATTTAATTATGTCGTTGACAGTATTCAGGGGAAGCCTGATAATTTTTTCATTTTTATTACAATCCATCTATCACAGATTCTACATTTTTTTAGTTTCGACTTTGTATATATTTAGACAACAGATTATTTGGGAACCAGTTTTTAGTTTTTTTGTTCTGTTAAAACTTTCATATCCCACTGACGAATTTTTAATAAATTTTAATAACCAATAGGAATTTTAAAACCCCATAGAGGCTAAAGAATTTAGCTTTGGATATTGGCGTAAAATTTGTCTGTTGTGCATCAAAGATTCTGTAGTTCCAAGCTCTACAAGTTAATTCTAAATATATTCTTTATTTACACTTACTAAAATTTAAATAGTTGGTATAATAAAAACAATTATGTTACCTGGGAATAGGCGGGCTGAGGCTGTGGTTGAGGAAGGGGAGCCACTGGTTGTGGAGCTTGGGGCAAGTGATCGGTTTCCCAAAAATTTTTTAAAGCCTTTTGAAGCGTATTTTACAGAGATCTTCTTACCGTTAGGATCGATGTAACTGTAACCTCCAGTTCTAGTACTAAAAAGAGGAGAAAAAATAATTAATAACTGTACTTCCACTGTGCAGGGTGATTTACATATGTAATCGATTAATAGAAGATTCCTTGGCCACAAATAGAACATTAATGTTAAAGGGTGTCCGAAAAATGCACGCCTAAATTTCAGGAGGTGATATCCTTTTTTACCATTATTTCGTCATAAATTTTGTGTTATTATTATTATTGGCATATTTAACTCATTTTCTGCTTAGTTCTACAATTGATTTTGAGATATTCTTATTTTAAACTCGCATTGTACCAAAGATTTAAAATTAAGGACAATAGTAACTTTTAAAGAAATGTTCAAAGTTTCCACCCTTTGCTTTTTGCCCTTAATAGTCCAAAGGAAAATAACAACATCTAATTCATAAAAATAATATTACATCTAGTCGACTAACAAAATTTTATTCATTTTAAATGTTACCCTTATTGAAAATTAAGAAATTTTAAATTTCCCGAAAGCCATTAAGTTTATCGAGTTAATGCAGGAGTACCTTTTATGTAAAAACTAGTGAAAAGCCTGTCTCCGCCAGGCGAGAGATAATATTGGTCCCTCTGTCTCCGTAAGACGCCTTCCGTACGGCTAAGGGTTTAAAAAACACTTTGTTCCTATTTTTGTCCCGGGGGCGAAATTCAAAAACGGGCTTCGTTAGGTTCTAGCCACTGCTAAAGACTACTACTATGCCAAATTTCATGATTTTAGCTCAAGCCATAACTTCAGAATTACGGGGGACAAATAAATATATATATACCCATCTACATATAAATATATCCACATTAGCAAATTATATATATAATATATATATATATATATATATATATATATATATATATATATATATATATATATATATATCAACAGGACAACTAGTAATAATGGGGTAGAAGTAAATAAATTTACAGTAGAATCACAAAGGATCCCCCCGAAATTATCTAAATAGAGGGAGCAGAAAGATGTTAAGTTCAGTTCTAACTATTTTATTTCCTTCTAGCTTTCGCCACGATTGTAAAACTTCATCAGGATAGCTGAAAACAACAATAGAAAAAAAAGAACATTCAAACAACGAATCAAAACACAATTAGATTTTTTAAATTACAAAATATGTAGTTACTCCTCTACGGGGTCAAGAAGACACTGGAGCGGTGGATCGCATAAATTAAAATACACATATGTATATAAACAATTACAACCAAATTAAATTTTTTTATTTTTTTTATCACTATTTAAAAAAATTTAAAAAACAGTCTAACAGATATTAGTAAACACGAAAAAGGGCGTGCCTTTAAGAAATATAAATCACCGACTGAAAGGTGAAAGGGTCATCTGATATTTTTTTAAAATTTTTTTTATTGAATTATCAAATGGTATTAATTATTATTATTTTTTTTTTTTTTTGCCTGATTATGTATGACAACCAAATGAAAAAAAAATAGGTAGTAATTTGTTTTTTATATATATATATATATATATATATATATATATATATATATATATATATATATATATATATATATATATATATATATGTATTTTTATTTTTATTTTATATATATATATATATTTTAAAATATATATATATATATATATATATATATATATATACATATATATATATATATATATATATTTTATATATATATATATATATATATATATATATATATATATATATATATATATATATATATATATATAATAAATAATACATTTTTATATACACATTAAAACACACATACATATATACATTTTATAGTATTTGATGTTTTTTTTTTTTTCTTTTTTTTGGGGGTTTGGGAAAATTTTAGATGTAAAAAGTGCATCCGAAAATAGGGTTTAAACCCGAAAAAAGAAAGAAAATCCTTTTTTATGCGCCTAAGAGTTTTTGAAAGGGGCTTTTGGAAAATAATAATGGCTTAAACCTCTCCATCTTTTTTGTTGTTCATACACTATTGCATTTAACAAATATTTCTAGAAAATTTCTTTAAATGTATTGTTGTCATTGTCCAATGATTTGGCTCATTGCATTCGGACCAAATTATCACATGGGAGCCAAATGTTATGTGGTTTGTGTTTACAATCACTTTTATAAGGTTAGTCTTTTTGATAGTTTTTGAGAAGTTTGTCCAATATATTTGGTCACAATCATACATCTTATAGCATAAACCATGTTAGATCGATGCATTTCATTTGTTTTATCTTCAAGTTTGGTATAGAAAGAGCAGTTTTTATCATTGTATGGGCTCACAGATACATTTGCACTCTCTTAAACAAATCAGAAATACAGGAGTCAGCCCTCTCATATATGTACTGAACCATCTTTTGCCAGCTAAGTTGCTGTGTTTAGCCCATTATTTCCATTGCCAGAAAAAGTACTTATTTAACAGATTTGGGATAATTATTGTAATTAGTATATTTTTTAGTATTTAGATTTGTTTTATGACAGAGGGTGACTTATTCTCATTATTCTGTTCTTAAGACCCAAAACCGTATTGATTTTTTGTCTAGTAGGATGATAAGAACAGAATAATGAGAATAAGTCACCTTCGTTTCATAAAACAAATCTAAATAGATTAAAAATATACTAATTAACAATAATTATCCCAAATCCCTGTTAAACAAATTACTTTTTCTGTAGGAAATAATAATAGAGTCTTAAACAACCAGCAAACCCTAGCGACGAGCCAAAAGATGGTTCAAGTTACAATATATTGAGGGGCTGACTCCTTATATTTGATTTGTTTAAGGGTCAAATGTATCTGTGACCAACTACAATGGAAAAAAACTGGGCTCCTATACCAAACTTAAAGAAAAAACAAATGAATGCATCGATCTAACATGGTTTATGCATAAGATGTAATGATTGTGACCAAATATATATTGGACAAACTTCTCAAAACTATCAAAAAGACTAACCTTACATAAAAGTGATTGTAAACACAAACCACAAATAACTAGTTTGAGCTCCCATGTGAATAATTTGGATCACAGAATGCTTTTAATGAAGCCAAATCATTGACAATGACAACAATACATTTAAAAGAAATTTCTAGAAATGTGTTATATTTTTAAATGCAATAATTGTATGAACAACAAAAAGATGTAGAGGGTTTAAGTCAATTTATACGTATTTATTATCACAAAACATTACAAAACTCTTAAAGTTCCTGCTTTTATAAACAAAAACAGTTTTCTTTCTCCTCTGAAAACTAAACCATACATTATTTTTCGGGGTGGTCACATTAACTTTTTCAATATCTGAAATATTTTCTAACCTTTAAAAATAAAGAAAAAAAAACACATCCAAATACTATATAGTATATATGTGTGTATATGTGTATGTGTATATATGTATGTATGTAAAATATATATATATATATATATATATATATATATATATATATATATATATATATATATATATATATATATATATATATATATATATATATATATATATATTTTTGTATGTATGTATATATGTGTGTATGTGTATATATATATATATAAAACAAATTACTACCTATTTATTTTCATTTGGTTGTCATACATATAATCAGGCATAAAAAAAAAAAAATAATAATAATTAATACCATTTGGTGTTCCTTGTGTCAATATATCCACAATAAAATAACTAGCAGAGATTAAGTAGGTACATATTTCCAATTCCTATACAAGCTTTAAATCAAATATACATGAAACTGAAGCTTTTTCAAGCAGCTTGGCTGCTCTATTGTATATAAACTATTGTATCTATTGTAGAGCTTTGCTGCTTCTGGGCATTTTTTTGGATTACCCAAATATCAGTTGCATATATCTTAGATTGGTAATGTATTAGATAATAGCTAAGAAGCTTACTTTTTTGTAATAGACTTACCCATCTGGTGCGATACTTTCTCCTTGAGCCAATCCGTTTTCAGATGTAAACAAATACTTGAAGTTACCATCGTGATTTAGAGCTTGCTTGTGAGTCAAAATTTGTGGAGGGGGCCTTCTTGGATATTCGTCATTTTCTTCTCCTCGATATTGACATTGGCAACAGACGATTAAGGTTAGGAAAAGGGCAAGGCTCTGTAAAATATAATTTTTATGAAGAAAATCACACTAGTTTTGTATTAAAGGCTTCATTATATATTTTATAAAGTTAACATTTATTAAATGTTATATGTCTTAATCTTTTTATGACCGCAGGAAATATGGTTAACATAATAACTGGTATGTAAGAGGTTTTATTATATAAAAACGTTTTCTTTGTGTTATTTTTTTCTGGTTTCAAAATTTGAATCTTTGGTTCTCATGAAAAATTGCGAAGTCATATCTTTAAAGTTGGTAAAATTGTCTGTTGTTGCCACGCCGGCGATCCGTGTTTAATCCCCAGCCGGGAAGACATATTTAGGTAGTAGTTATTTAAAAATAACGTCCGTGGTGGCACCGCGTTGTCTAAAAGGTGCTGTAAAATACAAGATTTGCATGTTTCACTGCTTGCACAGCGTTGACAGAACTGGGAAAAGAATGGGCTAAACATCGGAAAACTCGGCACTCACGGTACTCTAGCACTTAGGTAGTAATTCTTTGTGAGCTGTCATAAAGATTTAAAAAAAAATCGTTTCTGTACGACTCTGCATCTACTTATTATGGTGTAAAAATATTGCCAATATCAGTAAACCAAAGATGAATAAAAAAGAAAAAGTAACCTATAATTAAAATTTGTGTTTAGTGTATTTAAAATAATATATAATATTTGCAGTGGTATAGTATGTCTCAAAGTATACCGTGTTAGCTCTTGCCTTCATTTATGGATTATACCTGCCGACAGCAATAAAACTGCGGATCGGTAGGTATTAAAGGACAGAACTTTAGGAACGAACTTTAATAATATAAAGATTTATAATTTATTGTTTATTTAGGTAAGTATAATCTTAAAATTACATTAAGAAATTAAATATATGCAAAGTTTTAATAAATATATAACTGCATTATCTCTACATAATTTTCATTTTGAATCTAAATATCTAAATCTAATTCTGTTTCACTATCAGAGTCATCATTGAGATTAATTACAATAGGATTTATGTTGTTTTGGATAGAAATGTAAGAGTCCTCAATTTTTATAATGTGCTGTAGTGAATTTTTCCAGCTCTCAACTGGTATGTTAGTAATTACATTTTTATCAAATTTATAACACTGGGACTTAAAGTAGGTGTAACATTTTTCGCTCTGATCTTGATTTTACTTGGTTCCAAAATGCTCTATGGGGTTAAACATACAGTGATACGGAGGAAGCCGTAAGACAGTATGCCCAGCCTGTTCAGCCAAATTATCACATACATATTGTTTTTTAATTGCATATGAATTTAGGACTTCAAAAGATGCGTTTTTTTGTAACTAAATTCAAAATAAATATCATTTTCTAACAAATATTCCTGGATTTCAGTTTTTGAACTTGATGAAGCTGGTGCTTTGTGTAGCAGACGGCTGTGGTAGCTTGCGTTATCCATGACAATAACACTGTTGTTTGGAATATTTTTTAAAAGATAATTTTGAAACCAGTTTTCCAAAAGTTCTGCACTTGTATCCTCATGATAATCCAAGCTAGAATCCTTAATATTCTTTGCAGACAACAGCAAGCAATTTGCGTTTTCCTTTATTTGAAGGTGCTTTCGTCTGACAGTTTTGACTGGAATCAACCCATCCTTTGGATAATGTGTCTGTGTATCGAACCATGTTTCATCAAGGTAAATTATGGATCTGTTTTGTAACCTTATATCTTTTAATTTCTTGAAGGTAATTAAATCTCCAAGTGCGTAATCTTTGCGATTCCATTACTACTTGTCTTTTGTCTATTTTGTGGTATTTAAATCCCATTTTACAAACAACTCTATGGAGGGTGGCACGGCTAATATTTATATTGGTTTCGTCTTCGTCTAGCTTCTTTTTCAGTTTATCCAAGGTAGGAATAACTCCGCTTTCATAAAGACAATATATTTTCCTTCTTATTAGGTCCTGATCACTATTGTCTATATGGAGTTTTTGTAAGTAGACAGGTTCTTTTAAAGCTTCTTGTTTAATTAGACCTCTACTGATTAAAGTTTCATAAACATTTTTTACAACCTGTTTTGCATCTAATGACAAATGATTTCGACGCGACATAGTTATATTCTTGTAAAACAACTTTTTCGAAACGCACAGTAAAAACGGTTATTCAACACTGCCACTAAAATATTAGCCAAAATATTTATATGCCTAATGGTTAATACTCAAGAAATACCTGGCCCACCCCTGCCCTTATGAACAAATGGGTTTACCCAATAACAATAGGTAATAAAATCGTTAAAGGTTTATTGGGGTATGGTCTGTCAAAAGCCATAACGATATACTTTGAGACAGACTATACACTATGCTTGACCTACTAACTGCCCTGCGGTGCTCAGGAAAATTATTTAGTTTTACTAATTTCCATTAATAAATCTTGAAAAGCATTGAAAGCGGGTGCATTTTGCTGTTAGGTAATGGTAACGTAACTACAAAACTGTATAGACGACCACGCTTCGATTCACTGTAATTGCTGTAATGTACGCTCGTTACAAAATTTCAGCCATCGGCCTAACACGTGCAGGGAGTCTATTCCTTAGTCAGGTACATATTTGTATTTTCGATAATCGTAAGTGAATTTTGAAATTGAGCACGAATATCCCTTAATAAATAAATAAAGAGACTGGGGAAAGTGAAGAAGAGATACATATTTTTTAACTTTACTTTCAGAGCAAGGAAAACAGATAATGCAACACATACAATGTCTGAGGAGGACCTAGGATTCATAATTGCAAAGTAATTCGGTGCATTTTAAAATACAAGAAAAGAAGAAAAGAGAGAATGCTATAACAGCAAGTGAACTACTAAATACCTAGAATGCAGTTGACTGTATAAGCCAGATCTATATGAAAGAGCAAGGGGTTTTATAGTCGGTAAAGATCAGATACCTACTCTCCAACAATATTCGTGGAAGAATGTCTTTAAAGATTTAAACGTTATAAAACTTATTTGAATGGTATAGCAAAATATCTTTGCAGCTAGCAGATTCCACAACTAGAATACTTAAGGAAGTACGAAATTTACGAGTTTATACAAACTACTTCTTAGAGTTGGTACAATTATAAAACTTTAAAGAAGGCTAGGTACCTTAGTTCAAAATTTTGAAAGGGTTTCTGAGGAAGATAGTTTATTAAAAAGCTTATGATGGATCTATTGTAACGTGTTCATATCTAAGTTGTGTAATAACTAAATTAAAGTGTCTTTATGGATCTTAAATTATTGGAGTTGTAGACTTGAAAAAAGAGTAGCCTTATTTGGCATGAGCTTGCATGGAAGGAAAATTGTAAATCTGAACCTGTGCAACCCAGTAAGATAATGCCAGACATTTATTTTTCGTAAGACAAAACCATCAACCCAAACAGGAAAACTATTTAAAAAATGAAAATAACAATAAATTGTGTAACTATTGTTTACGGAATTTAAATATACTTACAATGTGTGGTTTTTTAGGATACTTAAGAAAAGTTAACTAATTAATTCATCCATTTATAAATCTTGTTTGTGGTTCGTTAAAATTATATTTGCAATAAATTTATACACATTTTTGTGGCTGTTTACATCGTCGCGTAATCTTTTTTTAAAAGTTGCTATGCTCTATTAAGCGCATAGTTATGGTGTTTAAGTAGTGCGTGAAAGTGATTTAATATGCTGCAAGACATCGTCCACGGGTTAGTGATTTATAAACATAAAATACATTGGTATTGCACAAACATTAATTGTTATCCCGCAGCGCTGGAAATAGTTGTATAAAGGTATAATTATTATGTTACTTTATACCGCCTGTAATATTAGGTGTAATTATTAAAATCAGTATTTTATCGCAACCATTCATATTTTTTTAAATCAAAGCAATTGTATACTAGTAAGTTTAGGTACAGTTTTAAAATAATAATTATTATAATCATAATTTATATATATATATATATATATATATATATATATATATATATATATATATATATATATATATATATATATATATATATATATATATATATATAATATAAAATATACAGGGTATTCTAAAAATGCATGGCCAAAATTATTGAAAAATATTAAAAACAGTTTTTTTTTTAAATATGGGTCCGAAAATGCAGTCTCTGAGATACAGGGGGTAAAACTTAAAAAAAGGCTTTTTTGTACTTATCTTAAATATCCTGTAGAGGATTTTCTTACAATTTGTCAGTGTTATCTCTATTAATAAGGACCTAATTTAGGCCTGATTAAATTAAAAATTAACAAGTCCAGAGGTGTTTTAGGCGACATACTATCGAAAATAATTAAGCAACTAAAAATACAACTTTTTTGTCTCTAGATATTTTTCCTATTTTGCTTGTTTTTGAGAAAAAAAAACCAAAACTTTAAAAAATTAAATTTCACATTTGACATTTTTACTAACTTACCCAAGAGTGGTTTAGAGACTTGCAATGAAATGGTTTGTTTTTTCTTTTCTCTCGAAAACGAAGCAAAATAAGAAAAAATATCAAGAGACAAAAAGGTTGGATTTTACTTGCTTAATCTAAAACAATAAATATTATATATATATATATATATATATATATATATATATATATATATATATATATATATATATATATATATATATATATATATATATTGCAAAAAAGTCAGTGGCGTATATTTTTTTCACAATTATTTTCGATAAGGTGTCCCCTGAGACGCCACTGGAAATTTTATTTAATTAGGCCTACAATAAGCCATTATTAGTAGAAATAACAAATAACACTTACATATTTAACAAGAATCGACTATAGGGTATTTCAGATAATTATAAAAACCTATTTAAAAAAAGTTCAACAACCTGTATTTTAGAAACTATGCATTTTCGGACCCATATTTATATTAACTTTTTTAAATATTTTTCAGTGAGGAATCACCTCTTGCAATTTGGTCTTGCATTTTTCAAATACCCTGTATACTAATATACAAAATACTGTACATATATTTATTAATAGTTATAACAGGTTAAAAATGAAAATAACGAAATTCTGTAATTATCTTTTTTATATTTTGTCATATGATTTACTAGATGAAAAGCCTGTCTCCGCCAGCGAGAGACAATATTAAGTAGCCTCTGTCTCCGTAAGACGCCTTCCGTACGGCTAACGGTAAAAAACACTTTTTTGCTCCTATTTTTGTCCCGGGGCCGAAATTCAAAAAACGGGCTTCGTTAGGTTCTAGCCACTTCTAAAGACTCCCACTGTGCCAAATTTCATGATTTTAGCTCAAGCCATAACTTCAGAATCACGTGAACAGACAAATAAATATATATACCTACCTACAATAAATATATCCACATTAGCAAATTATATATATATATATATATATATATATATATATATATATATATATATATATATATATATATATATATATATATATATATATATATATATATATATATATATATATATATATATATATATATATATATATATATATATATATTATATATATATGGATTCTTGTAATGAATCTGTTAATTGCAATAAATAAAAAATAAACGAGAAAACTGTCATTTCTGTCTGTCTCTTACAGATGTTTTTCTCGCCAATAAATAACGTAAGAACGTTAATTTTGGCATGGTGATAAAAGTTTATTTACTGTATCATGTCAAAGGAATTCTAAGGATTATTTTAATTTTTTTTTGCGAAATTGGTGTGATATAGCCCAAAATGTGCAAAAAATTACCGTTTTCTTCGAATCTTTTTACTTTTCAAAACTAAAATTTGGCTTTTATCAGAGTTGGGTCATCAATAACAGGATATCTGCCGCTTTTTTGTATTTATTTTTTATATATTTTTTAAAAGTTATAACTGTTACTACTACTACTTTCTTGCTAATAAGACTTAATTTTTTAAGATGTCACTTACTTCTCCCTGTTTAAATATTATGATGAACTAATTTGTATATTTTAAACCTGTATTTTAATTTTGCTGCCTAAAGATGGCATATACAATTTAACCAAAACTTCGGGGCGCTTTTTGGAACATGGTACATATCGATTTTTAAAAAATTTAATAAGGGAGACAAATAGAAAATCCATTGCTTGTCTGGAAAATAACGAGAGATTTTGAAGAGTAAATTTTTTAAGGTTATTTTTGTTTTGCTTTCAGATTGATCTTAATATCAACAATTAATTGTTTTCCCGTTTTAATATTAATTAACTGGTTTAATTTTATTTTTAAATTTGGTAATGGAAAAACCAAGGGAAAAACATCTAAATAAATTTTAATTTCCAGAGAGTAAAGACATTTTTAATAAGGTGAAAACGATTTAAAAGTACTGTTAAAAAACCGTAAGTTTCTTTCTTTGAGTGACCTAAATATATTTAGATGTTTTAGAAATAACAAAATTTTAATACTATTTCTAAAACAAAGCGTCAATGAATTTTTTATATAAAAAATAATTTTAGTGATTTGATCGATTCGAAATAATTGTTGTATGTGCTAGTTGTAATTTTTTTTGATTTTTAAACAGGGGGTTTTGCCTTTAAATTATAAGGCAACTTTTATTTGTTTTTTTTTAAGTTCAAAAATACAGATAGTTTTTTATTGTTTTGTTTGATAATTTACAACTACCTCGTATACGCTAAGTGTTTTCCTTGCTTTGATAAGTGATGTGATGTGAGATTGACGAGGGGCGAGATTTATTAAAAAAAGAACTTCTATATGGACAGTGAATAACGCCGGTTACTTTCTTACTTTAAAAAAAAACATATAGTCTGTACTTACCACTGATTTATACATAATGTTATATCCTATCACAGACACTAACACAAACTAACAAAAATGTCCTTAAATGTTAAAGCTATGAACACAAAAGCACAGTGGACCTTTCGAATATTAGCAGACCCCTTTATAGATACGGTGGGTGGGCAACCATAGTTCGCGCTTATTTGGAGCCCCGTGCGATAGAGAAAGTAAAGAGTTTTTGAATAATTACGGTATTTAGGACCGTTTATTCATAAAATCATAATTACATAAAATAATTTTGACAAAGATGTGTTAACCAAATTCTTGGATTTAATAAAATTGATGTATTATTATCCATTATTATCAAAGTTACCTTAGTTAATATTTTAATATATTAAAAAGTAGAGTACAGATACTAGATATAGCTGTATATCTTTCGTTGGCTCTATGAACTGAAATCTGCAAAACAATATTTAGCTTTGTTCAAGCTGCTTATTTAGTGATGAGCAAAGCAAGGGCTAGTCTTGGTCTTGGTCTTGCAAGCCTGATCTTGGTCTTGGTCTTGCACCACCCGGTCTTGGTCTTGGTCTTGCTGCAAGAGTCTGGTTGGCCTTGATTTTTTTTGGTAGTAATAATTTAAACTAAGCGATCTTGAATATATTTTTTAAACTTAAAAATAAATAAAGATGGAGGCTATATATTTTTTTAAATTTTAAATAAATATAAAATAGGGCTTCAACGTATAACACTTTGATTAAAAAGCAAATGTTAAACGTAGAGGTTTATTTATTTATAGCGCTTTTTAGTTGAATTGAGACACAACCTGCTCTTATACATTTGGTGGCATATGGAAACCATTTTAGTGATGAGAATTATTTAAATTTTCTTTGAAGAAGCATATAGAATAAAAGCAAATACAACACTGTGTACTGTGTAAGCAGAAATAAAGGCTTTTAATTTCAACCAGATGTAAAATTTCCGTGAAAATGATTACGACATGTAAACATTGGTTTGTGATTCAAAACTAGAAGTTATTCAAGAAACTTTTCAGTTCATATGAACTTTTTATCTTTAAATTAGTCAAACATTTGCCGTACAAAGTTTGTACAAATAGTTTATAAACATTTTGCATATACAAGATGGCTCAATAGTGTGACAAAGCTCGATATCTCCGAAACCGTTCATGATAGTGAAAAACTGAACATACAAAAATTATAGAATAAAAGAGTGTAAAATGTGAAATTATTTTCTATTCCAGAATTTTTCGAAGAATCCACTGCCAACTCCCTTATTTTTAGCTTTTAACCTAAAATAAAAAAATTATGGCGAAAAATCCATTTTAAAAAATCGCCACCCTATATTATGCTGGAAATTGTTGAACTGTCATATAACAATGTTGACGTAAATGGTTTTTAAATATTATTTTCGGTGTTGACATAAATGCCATTATTATTCTTTTGGCATTGTTTTCACTTTTTCGTCTAAACCGGAAGTGATATTTAAAATCCATTTATATAAAAAGTATTTCTATATGACATGACAAATATATTTTGCAAGAGTCTTGCAGGTCGGTCTTGGTCTTGCGTAGTCTTGCACTCCTCGGTTTTGGTCTTGGTCTTGCTGCAAGACCAAGACCAGTCTTGCATTATGGTTTGCCAGTTTATCTTCAAAGTTTAAAGAGATCGCGTCAAGTGGTTTATATTTTATTGTTATTTAAAGTTATAAAGTTTGCTATATAGAGGGTCAATAGTGTACAAATTCTGATTCTCGAAACCGTTCATGATAGTGGAAACCTTAACATACAAAAATTATAGAATAAAGAGGTTAAGATGAAATTATTTTCTATTCCAGAATTTCGAAGAATCACTGCCAACTCCCTTTTTTTAGCTTTTAACCTAAAATTAAAATTATGGCGAAAATCCATTAAAAAAGCGCCACCTTATATTATGCTGGAAATTCTTCAACTGTCTAAACAATTTGACGTAAATGGTTTTAAATATTTTCGTGTTGACATGATGCCATATATTCTTTTGGTATTGATATTCTTAGTTTGTCTCAAAACGAGTGATATTTAAAATCCATATTTTAAAAAGTATTTCTATATGAATGAAAATATATTTTGCAAGAGTCTGCAGGTCGGTCTTGTCTTGCGTAGTCTTGCACTCCTCTCAAGGTCTTGGTCTGTCTTGGTCTTGCATACCCGGTCTTGTCATGGTCTGGTCTTGCTGAAGACAAACCAGCGCGTTATGATTAAACTTAGATCCACCATTAAACGCCGCAGACAAAACAGCAATCAAGACAGTGGGCAGCGAGGGGCGAACTGATCCCGAAGGACGCAAAGGCGATTCCATCGACAGGAAAGGTTTTGGCAACAATTTATAGGGATGCCAACAGACTATTTGAGTATTACGCTAACTTACTTGAGCAGTGATACCAAAATATTCACGAGAAACATCCCTTTTTAGTGACATATGGAAACATAAAATTAGTATTTCTGCCTAGTAAACCCTCTCACATGTGCTTCGTAAGGCACGTTAATCCGGTGGTCCCCATATCTGTGTCTAGTTGGTACGCAACACAGAAATGTGCCAGAGGGCGCCTACGCTCTGAATAGAGCACGGCACAGCAAGAAGAAGAACAGAAACATTAGAAAGAAAATTCTGATCCACCAGGACCATCCACCCTGCCACAAATCAATAATTCTCATGGCACAAATTTTGAAGAACTGGACAAATCAGCCAACAGCAATGTCATAAAGGCTTTTTAGCACCGATGAAATAAATGTATTGAGCTATACGGAGACTATGTACAAAAATAAAATAGTTTTTAACCCAAAATTTGCTTTTTTCTTACTTAGGCTGGAAACTATATCCCATTCTCGTATAATGTATACTTTTATTATTCCATAACTTATTTTGACAACAAATTTTTAATATATGCTGAAACAACCGTAAGATTTATTATAAAAAAAAATCTACAAAAAATAAGAAATATTAATTTAAAAAAATGAACGGCATAACTTTTTTTATACTAACTTAAAATAACGACAGAAGCAACTTCTAGTCATAGACTTTGCTTAAGCATCGTTTGATTTTTTAGATATATTGTGCCGCCAATGATAATGAAGAGTTAGAAATTAGTACCATTTTTTCCAGACCTCCAAATCCTTAAGTTTGGCTTTGATAAACTGCCTCTTACACGGTACGTTAGTACTTGGAAACCTTCGTAGACTGTCTTAATATAAAAAACATAGTTAAATAAATAATACTAGTACCCTCTTATAGTACGGCAAAACCCTGTGGTTCTGAGCGAAAACTCTCCAAGTGTCCACTATATGGCGATTTTTAGCAAATAATTATGTGACTTATGTAAACTTTACCGGCTGGTTTGCTTTACTTTCTTGATATCTAGATTAGGACATATTAGATACATTAGAAAAAACTGCAGCTATTGTTGATTTACAAGTATGATTTGTCTATTTTTGGTGTTTTATGAATGTTTTAGTCGACAAATTATATAATATTATTAAATTTTATTGAACATTAACACATAGAGGCACCAAATTTCTTACCAAATTAGTTTTATTTTTTTAGTGGAGATTGAAAGCAGGATTGGAAATATATTATCAAACTGTACTATGACCTAAATGGTCAATAAATCTAAGTGTAAGTTTCTATTTTTTTTACAGATCTGCAGTGTTTATGGTTAATACTTATTTGACTTTTACTTAAAAGAAAACTAGCTTTTCGCCTGCGCCTGCGGGAACGCCACGTTTTTGGGTATTTTGGTTTTTCAGTTCTCGCGGGATAATGCAATTTTTGCAAACATACACCTTTTCTTATACAAATATTTATTTCCCTTTTAATCCCCGAAGAGATGTTATTCCAAAAATGTTAAAACAGATCATTTTTATTTGTAATCGATAGTCTACATACCAATTTTTATACTTTTGAGTCCACCAGAAATGACGAAATTTTCACCCCCATTCCACTCCTTTAGGATGGTGGGGGGGGGGGTTTCATAAAACCTTTTTTTAGGTGACGTCTTTTACTCATAATCTACCACCTTGCTAAATTTCATATTTATAACTCAAGTAGTTTTCGGGATTTTGTGATTAGTCAGTGTATACACTGTGTTCAAAAAGTCCCGGACCCAATCGATTTTTCGAAAACGCCGCCTCTGATCAAAAAATATTTTAGATAAAAGTTTTAAATCTTTGTTATATTTGCCTTAAAAAAATATTGCAGGTATTCAGGGTGCTTTACAACCACGGAATAAACCGATGTTCTGTTTTTTTAAATGAAATAGTATTATTTTTAATTTACTTTCTGAATCGACGCAAAATTTTAGCCCAAGTTCCTGTTTTATGTCCTATACCTAAATCCATCAGTTAAAAAGATATGAGGTAACTTTTATTAAAATAATAAATACAATAATTACGAAAAAACTTATTTAATTAAGTGCTGAAAATGGCCTTCCTGAACAATTTGACAATGCCCCAAGTTGTAATAAAATTTATTAATAACATTTTGGAGCGTAACTGGAGTTATAAATTTACATTCGGTCCTAATCCTGTCATTATTCATTAAGTACATCAATATTTTCCGGTTTTGTTGTAAACACTTTATTTTTCAAATGACCCCAGAGGAAATAGTCTAAGGGCGTAAGGTCAGGGGACCTCGCTGGTCATTCTGTTTCCCTCTTCTGCTATTAGGGAAAGTAGCATCTAAAAATCTCTTTACGTTTATACCGAAATGTGCAAGGGCTACATCTTATTATTTGGTTTTGAAATATACCTGCCCAAACGTTGACTTTCTCAGGATAGGTGCGCGATTCTCTCATCCAGTGAGGATTTTTATATGCTCAGTATCGACAATTATGTCTGTTAACTGTGTCGTTAAGCATGCAAGTTGATCCGTCAGAAAAAATAATATTTAAAAAAATTCCGATTTCGTTCCATTTTTACAACATAACTTCACAAAATTCAATTCGGCGTTCAAAATCATCCTCAAATAGTTCTTGCACTAATGTAATTTTATAGGGATGAAATTTGTTAGATATAAGGACATTCCTCACAGATATAAAACCAACATCGGATTGAGAGTTTCGTAATGACAGATTTGATTCTTCTACAAAATGCTGCACAATTTCCAAACGTTATTCTTCATTACTAACCGTTCTTGTCCTTCCGGACCGTTGGCGATCTTTACAAGTACCAGTTTAGTCAAACCTCTGAATAGTCCTGATCACTGTAGATTTGGAAATAGGAGGGGGCGGTCCGGAAACGTATCATTAAAAAAATGTTTCATTAAAGGATCGTTGGCGATCTCCGAATCCTCTGATCATCAAAAGGGTAATGTGTTCTCTTTCAGTAAGGGACATAATATAAAATAAATATTAAATTCAAGTTATAAAGTTACTTAATTTGGCAGTGTCAAAAATAACTGTCATGTAAATGTTGGTAGTGTCTTACATGTACATGTGTAGATGGTCATTCCTCCAGCTTCTACCAAATTAATGCTGGGGTGCCCCAGGGCTCAGTGCTGACACCCAGGCTGTTTCTTCTACACATTAACGATCTTCTCTCTTCCACAATCAATCCCATTCATAGTTTTGCTGACGATAGTACCCTCCACTCTAGTATTCAATTTCTTAAACCACCGTGTAATTCTGATTTCAAAAACAAGCGCAGGTCAATGCAGATATATATTTCACAAGACCTCAAACTTATCTGAGATTGGGGCGCCAAAAATCTTGTTCAGTTTAATGCCCCGAAAACACAGTCATGTTCGCTATCGCGAAAAAAGCCTGCAAATGCTCATCCATTACATATGAGCGGCCAAGTTCTGCAGAACAAAGAGTTGTTTAATCTCGTCGGCGTTACTTTTGAGAATAACCTCAACTGGCACAAACACATTTCATCCATAGCTTCGGCAGCTTCAAAAAAGATTGGATTCCTCTTCGGAGCCAGAAAATATTTCTCTTCTTCCAATCTGTACACTCTGTATGTATCCCAAATCAGACCCTCTTTAGAATATTGTTCTCATGTCTGGGGAATGGCGTCCCCTACAACACTTAACATTCTGGACTCCATTCAAAGAAGAGCCGTTCGTCTTATTAATGATTCAACGCTCACAGAAAGGCTTCCTCTTCTTGCCCACCGTCGAGCTGTAGGGGATCTGTCGCTCTTCTATAGGTATTTTCACCGCTTGTGCTCAGAGGAATTGGCCAGTATAATTCCTTCTCTGGCAGCTCCCAACAGAGCAACACGTAGTGCAACTTTTATGCAT
Organism: Listronotus oregonensis; assembly: GCA_019359885.1. Classification (NCBI taxonomy): domain Eukaryota; kingdom Metazoa; phylum Arthropoda; class Insecta; order Coleoptera; family Curculionidae; genus Listronotus; species Listronotus oregonensis. The sequence continues at coordinate 31,611 of JAHBCN010001686.1, read as the reverse complement.
CCTTTAACATTTCAGTTAGAGAGGCCCCGAACTTCCCGCTTTCTTCGTTCCTTCATCCCTAGAGTGTCAAGACTATGGAACCTGCTGCCAGCAGAAGTTTTTCCTTCTCCTCCCAATCTCCAAAAATTTAAGTCCCGTGTGAACAAACTTCCTCTCACCACACTAAAGACACCCACGGTACGTTAGTACTTAGGCATCAGCCTTCGTGGACTGTCCCAAGATAAAAAAAAAGACGGTGAAATGATAAATAATCTGGGAGCAAAATTTAAAAATCTTATTAAAAGTTACCTCATAACTTTTTAACTGATGGATTTAGGAAAAGGACATAAAACAGGAACTAGGGCTAAAATTTTGCGTATATTCAAAGAGTTAATTGAAAATAACACTATTTCATTTAAAAAACACAACATCGGTTTATTCCGTGTTTGTGAAGCACCCTGTATACTTGCAATTTTTTAAGGCAAATATAACAGAGGCGGCGTTTTCGAAATATCGAGGGGCTTCGGGACTTTTTGAACACAGTGTATACATATGAATGTATGTATGACCGTTTAAATGAATGAGTGACCTTTCGCTTATATACAGGGTGTCGGGGAAAATGTGGAAAATCTCCCAGATATAAAAAACATTTGAAAGGAATACTACAAGTAATACTTCTCAAATTACTATTAAAGGAAGTGTTATAAATTACTCACAGCTGCTGGGACGGACTAGTTGTGACACTCATGACCTCCTTTTTTACGCCCTGTATCGATAAAAACTTTGGACGTTTTTACAAACCTTTAACTATTAACTAAAAATTGAGTACTTTTCACTTATGCCGAAAAGTTTAACTTTTAATTGAAACTATTATGTTGGTGATAGGAGAAAATTCCTTTTTTTTTATTTAACCCCGACAGAAATTTAAAAAAAATAAATTTCAATTTGCAACTAGGGTTAACTATTAATGGGGTAAAGAGACTTGTTGAAATGTTATACAGAAAGAAATTGGTATCTTTGCTAAGCATATTTAGCAATTACACGAATGTGGTCTTATAGTAGCCAAGATGTTTTTACGTAAATCTATTAATTAGAGAAGTGTCTGACAAACAATATAGTTTTTTCTTGCTTCTTACTGGCATAAAAAGTAAGCAGAATAAAAGCTTCGAAATTATTCGACCGTAATATGAAACATTTTAAATTATAAAATAATTCTAAGTGATTAAAAAGACAAAGTTGCCCATAAAAGTTTTAATTTGCTACTTTTTACCAGTTAATGCTTAGTTGCGCGGTTATTACTTAGGCTTGCAAATTTATTGTTATTTTTATTGATGTAACTGTGTAGAAGCTATTATAGGTTTAAAATGCATGTCTTTATTATGTCATTTCCTAGTATTACAGTAAAAGTGATGTTTTTTTTAATGGACAAAGTGAGTTTAGGTTAAGATTTAGATTCCTAGAGTAAAGGATGTGCTCATTAAATTAACGCAAAAAGGCTTATAGTGCTGATTTTGTTTAAGAAATTACTTAAACAGTATTTTTTTTGGTTGTTTTTAAATTTCAAAACACTAGGTATCTAAGATAACAAAAACAAAATGATATTACAGGGTGGTCCATAAGTACTTTCCAGGGGGTCATTCTATGAACAATTTTAAGGAAAAAAGTTTATATGAACCTAGGTCCACAAACGCTTCGTTTGCAAGATACAGGGTGTTAAAATTTGCAAAAAAATTGTATTCTTAATCACTCTAAATAAACGCATATGACGTTTTTTTTGCTTAAAAAAGGCTCATTGTATAAAAAAACACTAGACGTTTTTTGTGTATTTTAATTTGGGACATTAAAAAAAGTCGACACAATTTAAAAAAGTCAGTGGCGTACCATCGATTTCGTAAAAAAACCTTGGCCGACTTCTAATATCTACGCCACTGGTGAGTCCAACAAATTTTTAACATCCGCAAAATATGGAGTTTGAGGAGCTGTCATTATGTACAGTTTTAAATAAATTAGGTCAAGGTGTTTCTGGTAAATGAAAAAAAATTTTAGCGAATTTTATCACCCTGTATCTTGCGGGCCTACAATCATTACAATCATATAAACTTTTTTCCTTAGAATTGTTCTTAGAATGACCTCCTTGAATATCGGAAAGTACTTAAAAAACCACCCTGTATAAAACCAAAAATGCAAAAAATGTATTTTTAAGATCCCTTGCGAATGTAATAAATTTTTAGCCAAACGCAAAAACGAATGTCAAACAGACATTAAACAATTCCACTAATTAAAAATTTGTGGACAGATATTTGATAATAATCACAAAATTAACTGGTACGCGTATTAAGTAATATTTAAAAGTATAGAACATGCTTTTTTATGATAAAATAAAGTTAACTGTGTAGCTTTAGTCCCCGTTAATTTTAATAACAAAGGCCCACAAAAAAAGTGGTGTGTGCTGGGTGTCGGACAAGGATTTTCTGGCGTATTTATTTCCGCTGAACGCGAATCTGAAGTCAAAATTGGGGGTCAAACAGCAAAAAAATAGAGAAAAGGCGTAATCAAAGACATTAACTTTTTTTAAAATTTAAAACGTCAGTATCCTAAAAATTATAAAATATACACGAAACTTTAAATGGCCTAAACTATGTATTTTTGCAAGACCTATATTTTAAGTTATATAACATTTTTATCTTTTTCAAGTTAAAATAAAAAAACCGAATTTTCAGGATTTTTTTAAGGTATACCTCTAAAAAATTTTTTTTTTCTTTATTTTTGGATTTTGCGGCAAATTTTGAGTCATTTGGGGTTTTTTTTTTCCTATTTTGGACTGAAATATTTTGTCAAAATTACATTTTCGTTTATATCTCCTTTATTATTTATTTTATCAAAGATGTTTATATAACTTTTTAAATACACAATTTAAAAAGCTCTCTTTTTGTTCTATGATTTTTTTTGTATATCTTATAGTTTATATAGTCGTAGTCCAAACATTTTGTGGTAGCAGGTTTTACGCGCAATTTTTGGTTTTTAAATATTGCTTTAATTTTCCTTTCGTGCAAGGAAAAATCCGCACACGCTTTTTTTCTTGCAGCTGCCCGATGAGAAGCAAAAAATATATTTAAATATAACTTTAAATATACAGTGAGAACAATGGAACAAAGCATATAAAGACAAGGGGCCTGAACTCAAAAATAAAACGTTGATTACGTTTTTCGCGGTTCGTTTATTTATGAGTATTATTAACGTAAACAAAATAATTTATTAATAGCCCTCATTAACCAAAACGAAAAATACATAAAGCAAACATTGAGTATATTGATAATTTTGTCATTCGAATAACAACCATTAAAACATCTCTTAAATTGATTGCCTAAAATCGAAATACATGCCGCAAAAGTTTAGAAAAAAATATGATTTTCACAATTTATAGTCGAGGCAATAAAGCATTCAACCTCGGAATTTTTTATACTAAGACGAATCGGAATGCGGTTTTTTAAATTCGCTTCCAAAAATTTTTTTGTAAAATATTATCTACTTTGTGACTTATACAAACCGCAAATTGCATTGCTGTAGCCAAAAATGCATTTTTTGAGACGGCTTTTGGAAGATTTAATAACTTTGTAAATAAGAGTCAGAACTGGCCCAAATCGGTTCTTGGGGGTTTTCGAGGTCGCTGATCACGATTATGATGTTCAGATTGACCCACAGCCGACCTGGAGCTCAGGAACGCCGATGAACGTCATCTCCGTGGGACTCTCCCAAAATTCACGCGAGGAAGGAGAGAAACTCGACGCCCATGGATTTTTTGGGTCGCTGAATTTAAATCGGTGGGCGAACACCTCTCGGACACCTGGTGCTCCGGAACCTGGACGAAGACGTTATCCCCGAGAATTTCCCTGACGAGATCGCCAAAAACAGCCCAAAAGTCATTGTAGGGGCGTTTTTGGAGTGCTTAATCCAAATTTCACGTCGAAAACGATCCCCCGAACACCTGCTGCACCGAAACCTGGGCCCGAACGTCGTCTCCGAGGGTTTTCCAAACACGACCGCTAAAGACAAATCGAAAATCGTAATGGGGTTTTTTTGGGTCGCTGAATCCAAATCTCACCCCGAAAACGTACCTTTGGACACCTGATGCACCGAAACCTCGGCCTGAACGTCGTCTCCGAGGTGTTTTCTTCACACAATCGAAGAAGATAAATCCAGAATCGTTGTGGGGGTTTTTTTGGGGCGCTGAATCCACGCAGGTGTGGTAAAAAGAAGCGCACTACGGAAAGAAAATGTCATTTCATTCCGGTGTTTCTTAATCTTACACGCGGGTTGAAATGACTTATTTTCCTTCCTATGTTTGCAATATACTATTACTTAACAACCTTTAATTTTTTTTATATTTGGTACGTATTATTATAGTGCACCTTAAAAAAAATGTAGGTCCCTAATTGTTTTACCTACTTTTGATTTCCTTTTCGTTGAATAATGTTGGAAAATTAAAAAAAAAAATTAAAATCGTCATTTTTGAGTTGTAAATTTTTATTTTAAAATGTATTTATTTGTCAAAATCAAATTTTAGTTTAATTTTTTTTTTCACATATTTTTAAATTCCATTCTAAACCCCATAAAGATTTTCGGTTCGTCTTTTTCGATTGTGTGAGGAAAACCCTCAGAGATGAGGTCGGCGTCCAGGTGCACCAGATGTCCGGGGAGTGTTCGCCGATGCCATATTTAAATTCAGCGACCCAAAAAACCCTCGTGCGTCGACTTTCTCTCCCTCCCTGCGTGGATTTTGGGAGAGTCCCACCGAGATGACGTTCATCGGCGTTCCTGAGCTCCGAGTCGGCTGTGTCTTAATTTGAATCAGCGACCTCGAAAACCCCCAGGAACAGATTTGAGCAAGTTCTGACTATTATTTACAAAGTTATTAATTCTTCCGAAAGCTGTCTCACAAAATGTATTTTTTAAATGTATCTTTGGCTGCAGCAATGCAATTTGCGGTTTGTATAAGTAACAAAGTAGGTACATTGTCTACAAAAAATTTTTGGAAGCGAATGCAAAAAACCGCATTTCGATCCGTCTTAGTACAAAAAATGCCGAACTGTTGGTCTTTTTCGTGCTTTATTGCCGCGACTATTAATAACAAAACAATCGCCTGAAAAATATTCTAACTTAAGCATTAATTGGCGGTTAATGATCCCAACCCTTAACTCGCACGCTAGGCTCACGCGTTAAATGGCCTCGATCATTAATCGCTCTTATAGAAAATTCTGAAAAATTAACCATTTCAAACGACACTGAATATTTTTGTGCAAAATCTTGTTCTGTAAAAGCGACCGTTTTCGGCATAGCGGGTATTTATCAATAAATAACACAGTCCCAAAAAAAGGTCGAGATCCGTGGTTCAACCATTATATTCCCCGTATTTTTGACGCAACCAAATCTGGCCAAAACCCTTCCACGTCTAGGATTGGCTCGAGGTAAACACCCCCAAAGGGGGTGGAAAATCGATAACCCATGGTATTCAAATATCTTTTTAAAGCTAACCTTTTTTTATATAGAAATTTATAAATAGCAGCTAGAAAATTCATTTGTGCATTATTTTATAGTTAAGAATTTTAGAAATTATTAAATAAGTTTTTTATAAACTTTAAAATAAGTTGTTTGACCTTATTGTTAAAGAAATTATAGCAGTAAATTTTAGTCTGTAAAAATTTGAATAAAATTGCATTTACGAAATATTGCAGTAAGAAAAATTTTAGTCAAATAAACTTTCAGACTCTAAAAATACCTTTTCAATTCTGTTTTATTTTATTATTTTCAAAATTCCTAGATATAAAATAAATAGCACAGTTGAATTTTATTTTTTTATTTATAATATTTTTACCACCGCTTGACGCTCTTTTTCGTTAACTTAAAAAGTTGGTACCTAAAAAAACCATTAAATATTTACCAAAAAATATTTCTAGCTGTAAAAGCTAAAAATACGTACAGACTGTTCGAAAGGTAATTCCTCATTAAAAAATATTTAAAAAAAGTTCGATAAATATGGGTTCGAAAAGGCATAGTTTTTAAGATCAGGGTGTTAAACTTTTTTTTTAAATAGGCTTTTTTTTTGTTTTTATCTTAAAACCCTAAAGCCGATCTTTTTAAAATTTGTTAGTGTTATTTCTATTAATAGGGGCCTAATTAAAATTTGTTAAATCCAGTGGCGTCTCAGGGGACACCTTATCGAAAATAATTGCGAAAAAAATGTACGCCACTGACTCTTTTGCATTTTTTTAGATTAAGCGACTAGAAATACAGTTTTTTTGTCCTTTAATATTTTTCCCATTTTGATGCATTTTCTAAAAAAAAAAATTAAACCAATTCATTGCAAGTTTCTGGATCTCATTAAAACTTTAAAAAATTAAATTTCAATTTGCAGCAAGAGTTAACTATTGATGGGGTCAAGAGACTTGCAATAAATTGGTTTTAATTTTTTTTTCTAGAAAACGAAGCAAGATAGGACAAAATATCAAGAGTCAAAAAAGTTGTATGTTTACTTGCTTAGTATAAAAAATATTTAAAAAAAAAAAAAAAATCAGTGGTGTACATTTTTTTGCAATTATTTTCGATAAAGTGTCCCCTAAGACGCCCCTGGACTTAATAAATTTAATTTTATTTTTTCCTAATTAGGTTCTTATTACTGAAATAACACAAAAAAATAAAATAAAAAAATCGGCTACAGGGTATTTAAGACAATAACAAAAAAAACTTTTTTTTAAGTTTAACGCCCTTTATCTTTGAAACTATGCATTTTCTAACCCATATTTATAAAAGCTTTTTATTTTTTTTTTTAAAGGAATTACTTCCTGAAATGACCATGTACACTTTAAATGGATTTTTGGCGACCAGTGAAATTTAACCAAATTTTTATATGTAATTAAGGACCTCAATAAAGCAATTTTTATTATTGCACCAAAACTTTAAACCTACAGGGTGAGCCGCTAAAGCTAGGTATAAATTTCACCGTTGGGCGTTTTTGGAATAATTTAGATAAAATAAACAAAAATATTCCTCCTTGTTGGGATGAAACTGCGTATCAATCTAATTTAGCTCAGAAACCATTTTTAGCCCTCTTCTATGAAGAAAATTTTTTAACATGGCGTATCTCGTTCGCCTTTTTTTAACAATCAAACAAGAACATTATGATACTATTAAAGGCGATCCCATTTTTTGCATGTCATTCCTGTTATGTACCCAAGATGTGAACAAAATTGAAATAAACTTTCAAAATTTTATGGACAGTTTTCTACAAAAGAATGTTCTTTTTTTCTTTTTAAGTAAAATTTAGTGTATTTACAAAAAAATAAAAATTTTAAAAAAAAATTTTAATAAAATTTGTTTCACACCAAAAAGACCAATTGGTTTTATGAAAATTTCTGAAGATTAAAGAAACAAAGTTGACAATGCAGTTATTTTTGAAAAGCACTTAAAACGTTGCGTGTTTAAAAAAATTTTCCCAAATTGACCAAAAAAAAAATTTTTTTTGGTTTTATTGAAAATTTATTTTTTTTAAAGACATGTTTTTCCACAAAAAAAGTTTGCGTTTTTTCTTTTAAATGGTTCCATTTCAGTTTTAGGGGACTTTTATGTAAGGGGGTTAAAAAAAACCTTAAAATTAAAAAAGAAAAAAAGTTGACTGCGCCGTTTGTGGGGACAAAAAAAATTCCCATCAAATTTTGAAAAGAAACACATAAAAAATAACCTTTTTCTTTTCAAAATATTAAAAAAGGGACAACCCCATTCCATTTAATTTTTTGGTATTTTGTTTCAACTTTCCATTTTTTATTCAAAAAAATTTTTTAAAATCCCCGGGTTTTAATTATTTTGATTAAAATTTTGTATAACCTTGATTTCCATGTACTAAAAAATTTTAAATCCTAAAAATTTTAAAAAAAATTTTCAAAAAATTTTTTAAAACGAGATTGGAAAACCACGATATGTCCTTAAAGCGCCTCCCGTTTATTAAAAAAAAACAACCCAATAATTAAATAAAACCTTCCCAATACATTTTGGCAAAGTAATGATTTAAGTTTTTCTACTGGAAACCCCCCAGGATAAACTCCTAAAGGCCCCTTCTATAAACCCGCCTTTTTTTTTAAATTTTTATTTTTTTAAGCTTTTGGGTTAGGGTTTTTTTTTGCAATCAGAAAAGCTGATTTTGTTTTTTTGTTGTTTTTTTTTTGAAAACTATAGGATTTTTTGTTGTTTTGATATACTTACAAAATGAAAAAATTATTTTTAAATTCTATTTTTAAATCTATCAATTATTTTTATATTGTTTTCTTGGTATTTTTAGCAATCGTAAGCATAAATTATTTTATTGTTTTAATTATTAGTGTTATAACCATTTAAATTTGATTTGAAAGGTTGTTGAAAATATTAAAATTATTTTTCAAATTTCCCCTTTATCCACGGTTTCCTATTTAGAAAAAAAAATTATTTTTTAATAACTTTTGTTAATTATTTTGCACCTAAGTTTGAATTTGAAAAAGATATATACATCTTTATTTAAAAAGGGGTATCTCCATTATTATAGGATATAATTTATTATTAGCAAAAACATAGAAGCGTATCTTAAAAATGTAAATAATAACAATGAAATTAAACAACAACAATTTCGATTGCTATATGGTTTTCAATTATTATAAAAATAACTTTAAAAAAAATAATTTATTTAATATTTTTTAAATATTTTAAGGTTAATTTTCTTTAAATTTGTCTACTGTAAAGTTATAAAACAATACGCCTTTACGGATTTTAAAAACACACTTGTGTCTTGCCAATTTAAAAAATAATGGTTTGCTAAGTATTAACTGTATTTAAATAGTAAATAATACTCAAACTTGTATTATGTAAAATAAAAATACAGGGTAAAGTAGGAAACCAATTATTTAACGCCATATGAAAAATAATGATAGGTATCCTAAATAAGTAATCTGGAATATTGGAAAATAATAAATTAAGCCAAAATAACTTTACACAAGTTAATAATCTTTTAACTGCAGATTATACAGGGCACCACAAATACAATATAGAAAAATTAAATTATACCAATTTTCAGGTCAGCTTAACGTTTATAAAACGATTCAAAAATAACGATATTCAAAAATAAAAAGATTCAATGTAAAATGTAATACTTTTTTGCGGCTCATGTAATTTTTAACCTTTCAAATATATCTTATTTAAAAAAAATAATCAGAAAGTACTTTTACGTAAGTAAAGAATTTCATTATATTTAAATGTAAATGTTTGATATTAGATTTACACAATCATTAATATCTCGAAAACTGTAACAGCCAGGGAAAATGTTATATAACTAAAAATTAGGACTATTAAATTTTCTAAAAAAAATTGATGGGAGAAATAATAAAGTAAAAAACTTGAGTTATACCTTAAAAGTCTCAAATATTTGATTTTTTGATTATACAGTAGAGTCCCGATTATCCGTGCGCGGTTTATCCGGGCTGCGGATTATCAGTGCATGTCCATTATTGAAAAATTGCCCCTAAAAACTTATGATGATCTTGTTGGATGAAATTTTGGAAATCTGTTCACGATCAAAGATACAATTTTTACAGTGGCAAATGCTTGGAATGGAGTGAAAGACATGACTTTCAAAAGAGCTTTTTACAAAATAATAAAGCTAGAGAAAGATGAAAGGATCATTAAATCTGATGATGAAGAAAGGATCATAACTGAACTAACTGCATTGGTTTCCAACGCAACTATTTTGAGCAACGAGAATCTTCGGACCTTGTCACCATTTTGAACTTGCGCAGAATACGACTTTTTTTCAAGAGCATAGCTACCTATAATATATATCCGCCTTATGTAAAAGTTAAATGATTTTATTTTTTTTTATTAAGTATGTATAAAAGTTTACTTCTGTAGAATTCTATTTTTTATTCTGTTATGTATTTTTTTATGCAATTTAAAATTTAATTTGAATTTATGAGATCTATTTTTTTCTGTTATCTTATTGGTGTGTACATAAATATGTATATAATATGTAAGAAATAAATGTTCGGACTATCCGTGCTTTCAATTATCCGTGAATCGTCCGGTCCCGTGGAGCACGGATAATCGGGGTTCTACAGTAATTCAAAAAGTATCGAATTTATACAAAAAAGTTATATAACTTAAATTAAAGATCTTGTGAGAATAAATAATTTTTATTAAATACAATTTCGTATAGCTTTTATAATTTTTGAGATATTCAGACTTAAAATGTAAAAGAATGTCAGTAATATTTCAAAATCTATAAGAGATACAAACAAATTTATATATCAAAAAATAAAGCTCTTGAAATTGTCCAGATAAATACTAACAGAAATGTAAACAAAAAGTTGATTTTTATCAAAAATTTCAGTTCAAAATGGTAAAAAATTATATATTTTTTAATAATTTAATTTTTGTATTTTTTTAATTAAAATGATTTATTTTATTTATTTTAATCCTGAATCACTTAAAATCAAAAATACAGTGTAATAAAAATAATATTTAGTATTTGGAGTATTATTTTTTGACTTACTCTGTATTTTTATTTAACCTTACCTTTGTAAGTCAAATGAATTAATATACAGAGAAAAAAAAGGTAAAAGTATTTTTTATTGTTTACTATTTAAATGCAGTTAATTCTTAGCAAATCATTACTTTTTAAATTAGCAAGACACAAATTATTAGTGATGAGCGAGACCGGTCTTGGTCTTGGTCTTGCAGCAAGACCAAGACCGAGACCAAGATCAAGACTGAGGAGTGCAAGACTACGCAAGACCAAGATCGACCTGCAAGACTCTTGCACTTTTGTCACTTTTTTTTTTTTAATTATAATATTTAATTTTCATATCCAATATACAGAGGTATTTCATACAGACATGAAAAAAAATGCGTCGAGAACTTCCTAAAAAGGCGATTATTTTATGAGTAAGAGGTTTTTTTAATAAAATAATAATTAAATCGATCACTTTGTTCTTTTATAATATTCTCTAACAACAATAACTAGTAAATTCAATAACATCTTTAAAAATAATAAGATTGTGACTCAATGGTCCGTCAAAGCTCGATACCTCCAAAACCGTTTACGACAGAGAAAAACTAGGAGTACAAAAGTTATAGAAGCTGAAAATTACTTACCTCTTCCTAATGTTTTTTTTTATATTACCTATCTAGTGATGCCACTTACAGGGTGGATCAAAAATTTCCAAAATCCAGAAAAACATTATTTTTGTGCCACACTTCAAGAAGTGGCATCATTAGATTGCTCCTTAAAACTAAGATATCAATGTAAAAGTGATGGTTTAATAAAAAATATATTTTAAATTTCACTTCCTCTTTAGACGGAAAAGTCAAAACAATGCCAAAATATATAACGATGGCGTCATTTTTGTTAAAACTGAAAATGATATTTAAAAAACCATCTACATCGAAATTGTACCTATATGATAGTTCAAGAATTTTCAGCATAATAAGCGATTTTTTAAATGAATTTTTTGCCATATTTTTTTATTTTAGGCCAAAAGTTTTCTTAAGTGGTAGTGGATTCTTCGGAAAATTCTGAAATAGAAAATAGTTTTACATTTTACGCCCTTTTTTTCTATAATTTTTGTATATTTTCATCGTTCATCATTATGAACGGTTTCGGAGATATCGGGCTTTGTCGCACTATCGAGCCACCTTGTATAAGCAGACTAATTTAAAAATAAAAAGTTTATTTGAACTGAAAACCTTTTTTTATATTCAGAAACCAATGTTTACATATCAGAATCATTTTCATGGAAATATCACATCTGGTTGAAATTAAAAGTCTTTTTTTCTGCTCGCACAGTACACAGTTTTGTATTTGCTTTAATTTTATATGCTTCTTTAAAGAAAATTTAACTAATTCTTATCACCAAAATGTTTTTATATGCCACTAAATGTATAAAAGCAGATTGTGTCTCAAAATAACTAAAAATGAAGCGATATAAATAAATAAACCCCTACATTTAAAATATGGTTTTTAATCAAATAATTTAAATGTACATGTAAGGTTAAAATTGATATATTTTAAAATATTAAAGCAAAAAATATAGTCTCAATCTTTATTTACTTGTCAGTATTAAAATAAATATATTTTATTTAAGATTGCTTAATTTAAATTATTACTACCAAAAAAAGCAAGACCAGCAAGACCAAGACCGGGTGGTGCAAGACCAAGACCTTCTTTTGGCTTGCAAGACCAAGACCAGACTTGCAAGGCCAAGACCAAGACTAGCCCGGCCTTGGTCTTGGTTTGCTCATCACTACAAATTATACCTAGATCTAGCGGCTCACCCTGTAGGTTTAAAGTTTTGGGGCAATAACAAAAATTGCTTCTTTTTTAAGGTTCTTGATAACATTAAAATTTGGTTAAATTTCACCGGTCGCCAAAAACCCGTTTAAAGTGTGCATGGTCATTTGACCGTGCATTTTTCGATCACCCCATAGAGGGAGAACTCAATTGGTCGCAACTTTGTGATTTTTTTTATAACTAAAGTAAAACAAGGTTGGGAGTTTTGTAACTTTATTAGAGTATTGCACCACAAATATGTCTTATACATCAAAACATTTAGATATATTCTATTATACTTAACCATTTCTCTACATTTTGATTATTTCAGATACATTTCTTTAAGTTTTAACAACTAACATGCACTATAACATCAAAGTTCTAACTAGGGTCGTTAAAATTTCTCCCCTTATTTATATTTTAAAGATAGGTTAAATAGTCAGTTAAAAGCAGCAAAAATCGCTATTTTTACGATATTGCCCTGTATTTCGGACCCTTACCAGCTTAAAATCTTATAAACATAAAATTATATGTGTTGGTCAGGATTTTTGTCGATTATTGTCTCTTCACAATAACCTTCCAAGGAGATTCTTGCTCGTCTCCTGATGAAGTTAAAATATTTTACTTGCGGGACATACACAAAAGTTTTAGCAGAAACATTTTTATAAATATATAATAATTTTATTTTAAACAAGCATTTTAACAATATATTAGGTCCCCTTACTGATTTTTTTTAAACGGGGCTTGTCTTTAAAAATAAAAATTTCGTTTACAAACAATTCAAACATCTTCAAGAAATTTTCTTTCCATAATTAAGTCCTTTATTCAATTTCATAACAAGTTTTAGGAAATCATATTTTTAAAGACGCACAAAAAAACCTCGTTAATTTTTTTAAACGATCTCCGTAAATGGCGTTTTTGATTGGCTCAGCAATTCTCTTTGAATGATTTTCTTCTCAATTTTAGTTGCTAGAATACACTTAACCTACAGATAAATAGACACCAAGTTACATCGTCAATATTATGTTTGTGTCTAAATATGGCAATCATTTTCGGGTTTAGATGGAAGCGTTTTTGTTTTCATATCTTTATTACTCCAGATAATAATTTACTTGCCAAATGAGGTAAAAGGGACTCTTATTGCCTCGTCCCCCGATTTTTTTTTTGTTTTTGGGGATGGATCCAGTGCAGCCATTCACAAAGATCCCTTACGAGGGCCCTTGTATGTATTATTTTTGAAAATTAAAATTTTTACACACTTCCATCAAGGATAAATATCAAGAGAGCTTGAACCATCTATATGAATAGATACACAGATATAGTTATTATTAAATATCTTAACTAAAATTTGCTTAGAATAGGAAAAAAAAGTACTAAACTAGAAATTAACTTGTGTCCTATATTCATGCTTTGGTTCCTTGCTTAAAGCGCGCATTTTTTGTACATCCTGTATCTCATCATTTTCTATAATTTTGACTTAACTACATTTTTATATAACAGAATGCCAAAATTATAGAAGGCAAACAGTGCTTTTAAATATATAAAATTATTTCTGTACAATTTCTTTACATAGATTCCTTTTTTAACTTCCCTAGTGATTTCACTTATTCTTCATCTTCTTCATTTTGATAAGTAACGTATCTTACTGAAGAATGATCCCCGCTTATTAATTGCTGCAATATAAAATGACATTATACTACAAGAAAATTCCAGTTTGTCTGGGTTACAAGAGGATGTAACATATATTTTTTAACCTATTGTGAAAAAAAGTATTTTTTCTTTAGTTTTAAAGATCTACATGGAAGAAATATATAATTTTATTAGAATAAATAGGATTCGTTCAAAGAAAGTATAATATATTATATAAGGTTGCTAAGAAAACTGCTTTCTTATCAACCTATACTGTTTCTGTGTAGAATTTTTTGAGTCTCTTAGTTTTTCATAACAGGGGTACTCTTAAATTAACTTAATACTTAACGCTTTTAAATTTGTCTGGTAGAGTAATAGACGGAGAGCTAGAGCCGAAAAATTATCGTCATCAGTAATATGGAGTTTTTCCCGTAAAACATGTTCATTTAGTATTGTTAATTATGTTCTCGCGCAGGCTGACAACCTATAGGAAACAGGGGTAGCAATATGGGGTGAAAGTGCAAAATTTTTGGGAAAAAATCGTCATCCATTTTGGCCACTTAAGGTTAAACCCCTAAGGTGTCTAAATCCAAAAGGGTTGACAGGTAGGTGGATATCGAGGGCAGTAAAACGGGGTCAAATTATCCCGAGCGCTAACTTTATACAGAGTGTTTTTAATTGAATGTCAATATTTAAGGGAGCAATTTTTGGGTCCATTTTAAAAAGAAAACTTCATATGAACGTATGTTCTACACGTCCTAAGTTTTGAGATACAGGGTGGGAAAATTTTTAAAATTGAATCATTTATTATTAATATCAGTAATACCACTTTAGATATTTTAATAAAATTTGACATACATGTACTATGCATCAAGAAGAATTTTTAAGTGTGCTACATTTTTTTATTTCCACCAGTGGTGTTCGTACGGAATTTGACCTGCAGATATTGATGGTACGTCAGTGATTTCTCTTAAAATAAAAAATATTTTTGAAATCCCCAATCATTTATAAGCAAAGTTAATCACATGTTTTTTTTAATCCGATGCACGGTTGTCGCTTAAAAAAATAAAAACCATTTCTCTGCATGATCATAACAATATCGGTAAACAATATCACCATGCAGAGAAATATCTAGATTTAATTTTTCTAGGTGAAAACCGTGCGTCGGACTAAAAAAAAAATCTCAAAACTAAGGACGTTTAGGACATACATTCATATGATTGTTTCTTCTTAAAATGGACCCAAAAATTGCCCCTTAAATAGTGACATTTAATTAAAAACACCCTGTATAAAGTAAGCGCTCGGGATAATTTGACCCCGTTTTACTGCCCTCGGTAGCCACCTAGCTGTCAGCCCTTTTGAATTTAGACACCTTAGGGGTTCAACTTTAAGTGGCCAAAATGGCTGACATATTATCGATGACAATTTTTTTCCCAAAAATTTTGAACTTTCACCCCTTATTGCTACCCCCTGTATCCAATAGGTTGTCAGCCTGCGCGAGAACATAATTAACAATACTAAATAAACATGCTTTACAGGAAAAACTCCATATTACTGATGACGATGATTTTTCGGCTCTAGCTCTTAGACCATAATATTTAAATTTAGTTTCAATTCAAAAAAAAATGCAATCATGATTAGATGCATATATTCGAGGGGTGGACACTTTGAACACATACAGTTTTTGTAAAAATTACTTTTGTCTTTAATTTTAAAAGTTATTCTTTATGTACCGCGCAAGTTTAAAATTAGAATATCTCAAAAGACATTAGGTTTATCGAGTTAATTTTTTATGTAGACCTAAGCAAAAAATACGTATTAGTTATAATTGGAAAATCAAAAGGAAAACCCCAATTTTTAAAATTTTTTCACATCCTAGGTCCGTTTTAAAGTTATGTTTATATAACATTTTTGTCTTATTTTTGGCTAAGGAATTTTTCATTAAGTGATGGTATATGTTTTTTAAATCACCCTGTATTCTCCATAAAAATAACTAAGCCATTTTTTTATGAAAAATATTAAAAGATAACCAATAAATAAGCCTCATAGAAAAAACTTATAAATAAAAAAATATAAAGGCACAAAAATAATAAAATAGCAATTATTCTTTTATGGGTCGAGTCGGGATACTTAACTTAAAATTCTTGTTATTAAAGTAAATAGTTTTTTGTTAGTAATTGTCTAAATGTCCGCAAAATCTGTTAAATTTTACTTAATATTATTCCAGGGTCCCATGATTCTGGAGCCGATAAACGAGCTTGTCACGAAAACATTTTGACCTTAGCTGCGATATTGGTCCTTGGCAAACATACTTCTATCTTAGCAAAGCGCATTCTTAGTTGGAAGCAAATCGAGAATATTCTTATTTTTAACGATAAGTTTGCAGTCACGTGCAAATAAAATCAAAAAATAAAGTTAGACAAAGTAACAATTAAAAATAAATTTAATAACATTAAATTAAAAAACAATTGTCTTTAACAGCCCAGCCCCTATAAAAATTACCAAATTAAAACAAAAGCCAAAAAAGACATTTTCGTCTAAAAAAAAGTCCTAGATCTTTAAAAAAATTAGCTAATAACCTTATTTTTGACGATAAATTCGCAGTCACGTGCAAATACGAATCAAAAACTTAAGCTTAACAAAGTGAAATAATTAAAAATAAATTTAATAACCTAAAATTAAAAAACAATAAATTAATAAACATAAAAACTATCAACTTAAATAAATAAAAAATAGTGTGAACTTAAGACTTATCCCCAACAGCCCAGCATGCACCAACCAAGTCCCTGTAAAAATAAATACAAATTAAAACAAACATAAAATATTATTAATAATGATTCTACAATCGTAAGAAAAGTATATATTTTTGCACCTTTTTGAGTATGAATTTTACCTTTTCGCTCGGAAACACATTTCGAACTCATTTGCGGGCAAAAAGTACATTGTACAGTTCAGTGAATAAATCTGTCTATATGTCTAAACAAATTTTTATTATGTAAACATTAACTATAATCAAGGCATAAAACAAGCTTACATAATAAAAATATACAACTTATTTATGCGCAAAACTGTAACAATAATGGCACTTTTAATAAATATAATTTTGGCTAAAGCACGTAAGGCCATAACTAAAGAAAAAAATATAGTTAAACAACGATCAAGCTAGATATTAAATATTATTAGGTTATTTTATGTAAACAGGCAAAACTTGTTGAGATAGTCTAAGATCCGGCCCTATACGACCTTCACCAAGGTGATTAATGAACGAAACATGTTATAAATTAAATTTAATACACTAAAAAAAATAGAAAATGGATTTGCTGAAAATCCTGGACAGGCTATTTAAATTAATAATTTCATTTATAATTCATAAATAGCCTGCAAATTTATACGATTTCTTTGCTTACTTTAGTACGATGCGTCAATGGCTAAATAGGTATCACATTTGACCAGCAACAAGAACTTCCCGAGTTCGATTCTACAAAAGTCCAAGACCTTTTTTTATTAAAAACATACTTTTTATACTTACGTCTAAAATTAATAATAAGTATAATAACAAATGTTGTATTCTTCTTGTTTAAATTTGTATAATGGGATCAGTATTCATAAATTTTAAAATACCATTAAGTGGTATTGTGGGTAAAAACCTTCCACTTTTTACCTGATAAATATTTTAAAAATTATATTTAGGGTCCTGGTTAAACCTAATACAGGGAAAAAGAAACTAGACTAATTAAATTATATTAGAAAGTAACTATAAAAAGTGTTTTTAATTAAAAAAAGTTCTTGGAGTTTTGTAGAAACGAATTTGGGACGTTCGTGTTGCTGGATCTTCTACTAAGAGTATATATAATTTTAGAATTATTAGGCACTTTCCATGGAAATATTCCTAAATATGTTTCATGAAGTGTGTGATTCAGGTAAAATTTCACATAGTTGTCTAGATAGGATAGATGAGTAAGTAATCGACTAATTACCTACCTGGGTACACCAGGTACTGCGCATACAGAAAAGGTGTGAAAAAATCTTTGGTAAAGAAAAATGTTTAATTCAAAGGTCAACAAAGATCATTCGAAAGTCAAGTTGGTTTAGAATAAAAACTAAAAAAGGCAATCACATTGGAGGGGGTTAATTTTAAACCAAAATATCACAAGTTGTATTTCTAAAAACAAAAATCATTGATTCACGCTGAAATTTTAATAGTGTCTAATTATATACATTAAAAAATATTTGCGCAGTATCTGGTGCACCAAGGTAGGTCAAGCAATCAGTCGATAACTTACTCATCTATGCTATCGAAACAACTATGTGAAATTTCTACCAGAATCAAACACTTGATGAAACATGTGTGATGTGCTCTCTAACTAAATTTTGTATGCACGAAAGAGTAAAATGGAGCTTAATTTATACAGAAAATAAGCAAACCTAGTATTCCCTATAAAAGGTAATTTTAAAATTATTAAATGGAAAAGTGGTACAAGATATCTTGCTGAAATAAATGATCTACAAGGTGGCATCTGAAGTATTGGTCTATTTGAAATTAGCTAAACCGGAATACTAACAAAACAGCTTATATTTTGCTTTATAAACTGAGCTAAATGGTTTACAAGAGTATTTAGTAGCGTAAGGGTATGTTTCATCCGTTCGATCTTATTAGCATTTATACCGTGAATTTCATGTAATATAACTAAATCCGGGCATTTTAATGGATTAAGATTTTACGACATAAAGAAACTTGTTTTAATTCATAGCACTATGCACAAAAAATAAACCCCCCTTCCCTGTTACTAAAGCAACCCTTTATGCATCGTATAGCACGTGGCTATACCATTCCCGAGTTGGGCGAACTACCGTTTTGATAACATAATTTTAATTTTATTTTACCAAGTTAGTTTTTCTAATCAGATTCATTATTATTAAAGTAAATTAGCCCGGTTAGAGGCAGAGTCTACCAAGCCTCATGGCATGGCCCGCTTTTAATCCAGGAACCGAACCATTTTGCATAGCAATTTTTTCAAAATGCATGGAATGACTTGGAATTTTGACAGTAGGTAGGGAATAGTCCAAAGATCAAAATCTATATTATGCCGAAGGACGCCTTTACCTTGGGGGTGGTTGCAAAAAATCTCGGGTGGCTTTTTTTTTAACTTTGATCACAAAAATCGATAGAAAAATTATTTCTAAGGAAAAAATGTTTAATGCATTTTTTTTGTAAAATGCTTACATTTCGAGTTATTCGCGATCGAAAGTCGGAGTTTTTCGTCGATAAAATAAACGTTTTTAATAGTTTTTTTGCAAATAACTCGATAAGTATGTGTGTGTATAGACGAGAACTACCTTGTTTAACTACTCTTTGAAAGAAGTTCTTTAAAACAGTCTTGAAACTTTTAATAAAAAAGGTAACATTATAAGTCATAATGTATAAAATTTAAATATTTTTTTTGAAAATCTTTTAATTAAAATTTTTAATGTAAATTTAACTATTATTCTTATACATTAAATATATTTTTTTCGAAATCCATAATAGGGTTGCTCTTAAGGGTTAGAATACTTCAACTTATTTTCGAAATATACATTTATTATTTAATTAATTTACAAGTTTTTATTTAAGCTTTAATTAAAATAAAATAATTGTTTTGACAAGTTTATCGTAATAAGGGTTTTTAAGTTTATAATAAGGTTATTTTATAATTAAAACTTAAATTTAAAAAAATCAAGTAATGAAAATTAAGGGTGAGTCGAATAATAAAGATTCGATGTATTTTTTAAAAAATCAGCGGTTTTGTACTATATATTTTTTGCATTGTAATATTGTAAGGGGTAAATTGTGGATTAAAAAATTACAAAATTAAATTAGTAATACTTTTGAGCAGTCACATTTTTTATTTGCAACTCTGCGACAATATGTTAATTTTTCTAGGGTAAACAATTTTTTTATTAAATCATATTAGGGTTGATTTTCAAGGGTTGAAATACATTAAAAAATGTTTTAAAGAATTTAATACCTATTTTTAAACTTATTTGAGCCTAATTTTATGTGAGTTAAGCTTTAATATGAAAGTTTCGAAGGTTTTTGCAATAAGAGGTAGTTTTCACCCCTAAAAAAAAAGCAACCTTCAGCAAATGAAATTTTTGAAAAGGAAGGTAAGTTAAGCTTAATCCCAAATTTTCATGCAAAACACTGTAATTATATATTAATTTTTTAGAGTTTTTTTTTTAATTAAATCATAACAGGGGTTGATTTTTAAGGGCTAAAATATTTCAAATAATGTTTCAAAGAAACAAAATACTAC
The DNA here is from genome assembly GCA_019359885.1 of Listronotus oregonensis. Lineage (NCBI taxonomy): Eukaryota > Metazoa > Arthropoda > Insecta > Coleoptera > Curculionidae > Listronotus > Listronotus oregonensis. The sequence continues at coordinate 11,370 of JAHBCN010001686.1, read as the reverse complement.
TTTTTCAACTTATTTGTTAACTTATTTTTCAAATTTTACTCAACTGAAGCTTTAATGTATAGTTTTATAGGTTTTAGCAATAAAGGGTAGTTTTTAGCTCTTAAAAATTAAGGGGGCACATGGGCATAATATAGATTTTGAAGAAGAGTTAAACTTAATCCCAAAAATTTCCAGGTTTTGCACTTTTTTCAGCTTCGTTCCCTGGACTATTTAGCATCAGCAGATCAAGTTATATGTCTAATCAGTATTGGTGCTGCTTCCTAATAGAAGTTAGCAGAATTACATTTTGACCACTTTAGCAATATATACTTGTATCTTAGGAATTTAAATACAAAGTCGTGTTATGAATATTTTTTTACCTTTTTTTCTTCTTTCGTAGGTGGACTTTTCAAGCTGTACAATAACGGCGCGTATAAGAAGTCAAGCATGGCGATTCCGAATAGCATCCACTCGAATCCGATATTCTTGATAAGCGTACCACTCAGCGCAGGCCCTGTGAATGAAAAAAATGGATAAATGGAGAATTATTGTAAATAGTTTTTTTATTATTTTTTATTAATTTTATTTTGTAAGGTTGAAACGACGATACTTCGAAAATAATGAGATTAGAACATATAAAAAAAACCTCCTAATTTTTTTCCCTTTCAATTTAAACTGTATATTTTTTTCTCACTTTGATATTTAAAAAATAATTTTACTAGTTATTATTACTCGGAATGTCACAAATCGTGTTTCTATTTAATTTTAATTATATATGATAAAACAATATAAATAATATGTTCTGACTTGATGGCCTATTAAATTTTTTACCGAATGACCCCGAAGTACTTGAGAAGCCAATTGTTGCGTTGTCATAAAAATTTTGCTAAAAATATCGTTACAAAGTTATAATGACTTTCCATTTTGCATTTTTTAAACATCCTTTTCATTTAAACTAATGTGTTTGGAGGTATACGACTTAAAATTTCGTTTTTCCGTATTATAGTACTTATTTTGTTTCTACGGATTTCATAGCCATATTTACAAAGATGTAAACTTAAAACCCTCTCGAGGGATTTAAACTGACAGATATTAGAATAATTAAGGTAGATTTAAAGAGTATACTGTGTAAAGCAAGAAAATAGCATTTTCTTTATTTTAGGCCAATAAAAATACGTATAATATATGTGGAATATATATAAAATTTATTTACCTATACAAGGCGCAACTTTAAGATTTTAACTTATTGTTAGTAGTAAGTAGTAATAACATTTACAGGTCGGTACCAGACCATAATATGTACCCCAGACATCTCAGTTTCTTACAAGCCTATAAGGATTACTACTAATAATGCTGTTTAAAGGCAAAGATTTAAAAAAAAAATCTTTAGCTGATTGCATGTTGTTATATTGTATATCTACAAGTTATTAATTCGACGTTTTTATAATATTTACATTAAATTATATAGGCGAAGTAAAGCGTATAAGTAAAGGTTTAAGAATGCTTGTTTCTTTGAATTTTTTTTATTTAATATCTTTTATCCCTTGGTAATAAAAACAAAAAATATGAACACATTTCAAGCGACCGCCGGTCTGGGTGGATGCGACCCACTACCTAAAAATCGTATTTATAGCTTATGTTTTGTGATAAGCTTTCTGAATCATAGTCTATTCAAAACGCTGGTCCTGGTGCCCAATTTCGCTGCAAGTGGAGACTATCCTTAGAGTAACAAAACCCTTAAACCCCGGAAATACCGCTAAAAGGACAAAAAACGCCCTTTTTAGAGGTTTTTTAAGTATACTCTTCTGAAACATTTATAGAAATTATTTAATATTGGTAAAAATTTGTATTTTTATGACAATATATTAATTTGAGCCTAAATTAAATTTTAGGGTAATTCATTGGGGGTTAAACAACCCCAAATCTTCCCTAAAATATCGTACAATTAAAAAAATGCAAACAAAATATTTTGTGCTTTTTGCCTAAAATTTTGGAGAAATAGCCACCACCAAAAAAATATTTTCTTTACCTAGGGATTATAAGTACACCTCGCAACCCTTTTGGGAGCATAGAAAATATCCAATTCGAATTAAAAGTAAAACCATGAGTTTAAAATAATTTCTATTTTTAATTTGTATTTTTCTTTATTATACCAAAAAATGTTTTTGCAAAAATTTATCACCATATGTGTTTACTGTTTACCCTTTTGACGAGAAAAAACTAGCTCTAAAACATGATAAAATAAAAGGTGCGCAAAAAAATTACATTTTTCCTGAGGGAAGGAAAATATTTTTTTGGCCGTAAAATGGCTGTTTATCCAAAATTTAGGGAAAAAGGAACAAAATTTTATTGTTTCATATTTTAGGGATGATTGGGGGTTGTTTCACCCCCAATGAATTACCGAAAAATTAATTTAGGCTCAAATTAATATAATTTCATAAAAAAACAATTTTTTATCACTATTAAATAATTTTTATAAATTTTTCATAAGATTATTCTTTAAAAAAAAACCAAAAAGGGTGTTTCTGCCCTTTTAGGGGTGACCCCGGGGTTCAACGGTTTCGGGACCCCAAAATTCAGAATTAAAGACCCAAAAAACATATTTATGGAGTATTTTCTAGGGGCCTAAAGAGCATTTTCATAAGTTTTTTTATAAGATGTTCGTTAAAAAACCCCTGTTTTTTGCATTTTTAGGGATGTTGCCAGAAAACGTTGAATGGACCATCATGACAATACATATATTAAAAAGCCATTTACGGGTAAATCATATGGACACATCAAACAGGTCCGCAAACTTGCCACCAGAGGTCATATCGATAATAATTCGTTGGATATCTTAGTAGGACAAATTATTTTTTAGTTTTAAACTGTTTAAATTGCTTTTTCTAACCATATAAGCTTGAGTAATTAATAATTAAAATGGGAAAATGAAAAAAAAAACTTTCTGCTTTAAATCCTTACCCGACTATGACCGAAAAATTAAAATTAGTCCGGTTTTTAACTGTTTATCCCGAAAACAAATATTTTTATTAGTGAATGTAATAAATCAAATATTTCAAAATTTTGCGGGTAAATAAGGATATACTTCTTTTAAAATAACCAAATTCGCTCTGTTTTAACCGGAAGTGGTAGAGATATTTGAAAGGGTGTACATTTAGATTCAAGATCAAGTAATAAATTTTATTTTAGTATTACTTAATTCATATTTTTTTGTTACTATAATATTTTACATTTTAATAGTATAGTTAATAAAAATCAGATAACTTATGCACGAGTCATAATTTTCGAACTTATCGTCGTTAATACTATAGGTTAAGTCTAATTAATTATAAAACTAAAAATAATAATACTGTAGGAAATTTTAAATGGACTTTTTGTTTAACTAATCTCGTTAATTTATCGACAAATTGCACTCCTAATGGGTTTGTTCCACTTAACGAATCAGACAAATGTGGTATAATAAATGTATTACTATTATTTTTATAAAAAGTAACAATACAAAAGATTTAGTTTCACAGGCATTTTTATTATTTTCTGATTTAATATATTTAATGCGGTTAAGCAAAAAATATGCTTGTTTTTTTGCCGTTCTCTATTTGTTGAAAATTGCAAAAATATACCATGCATAATTTTAAAAATATGTTATATGGACGTTTTAGTTTTCCCGCAGAGGTCTATTTTCAACTAGTACAACGCAAGATAATAAAACATCTCTTTGCAAAAAATGAAAATTTGTATTAAGTAAAGTATATGATCCCTACTCTCCACATTAATGTTAACAGAGTTGGCTCACGAAATAGTATAATAAATAAATAAATATGCTATGTGTATATGTCGGCGCCATTTAAATCCGTCATATCCTGAATGGCTAGTCAGCGCAATGGCCGCCAAACAGCGTTAATATCCTTATTATTAGGGAGTTTGAATTACTCTTTAGACATTTCCTGTAATACTTGAATCCGTTTCAGGAAATACCAGTATTTTCATTTTTAATTCATTGTTTGATTGTTTAAATATATATTTTTTGATAATTTAGAAACACTTTCTTAGCTGACGTCTCCTATTTTTCTGGGTAATCAGAAGCCTTATTCCTAACTCCCATATAAACAATTTCAACAATGGCGATTTTTTATACAAACTTTCATCCCTATTTTAATTCCCCAAGGTATGTAGTTTAAACATTTTTGGAAATAAAAGTTTGTACAAACTTTTATCTCCATTCTACCTATTTAGAAAGGAGCTTTCTAAAATCTTTTCTTAGCTGACGTCTCCTATTTCTCTGCATAATCAGAAGCTTTTTTACCAACTTCCATATTTACAACTTCAAAAGGGACGATTTTTTATAAAAACTTTTAACCCTAATTTAATCCAAGGGTTGTAATTCCACAAACGTTAAAACAGATCATTTTTATTCTTTAGCATTAGCCTACATACCAATTTTCATACTTTTAAGTCCAGAAATGACAAAATTCGATATAAACTTTTTCTTAAACACTTTTTTAGCTGTCGTCTCTTATTTTTCTGAGTACTTAAAAGACCAATTACAAACTTTCATAGTAACAATTTCAGAAATGTCGATTTTTCTATACAAACTTTTATCCTTATTCCCCCTCCCCATGGGATGTAATTCCAAAAATGATAAAACAGATAATTTTTAATCGTAATCAGTAGCCCAGATATCAATTTTTATACTTCTAAGTCCAGGAATGACAACGTTCGATATAAACTTTTACCCGCATTTCCTAAAATCCTAGCGGACATCTCGTACTCATGATTCATGATCAACATTTGTGCCAAACTTCATCTTTATAGGTTGAGTAATTGCTCTATTCAGGCTGTAGGCGCCCTCTCGCACATATCTGTGCTGCGTACCAACTGTTTTTACACAGATATGCGGGACCACCGGCTTAACGTGCCTTTCGAAGAAAAAGGTCTACTAGGCAGAAATACTACACAGTCGTTTGCCATTGCCTTATTTGATGTGACGAGCTATAAAAAAAGTAGAGTATTTATCTTGGTAATATAAATTAATACTTTATGATTTAAAACAGTTTAAAATAAAAAAATATATTTAAAGTATCCATTTAGTGTTTAAATGTTGTATTGTTAATAAGATCAAATTTTAACAAGGTGATAAAGTAAAATTGCCGCAGATATTTTTTTTCGAAAAGACTGCATTTATCAACATTGATTGGTGAAAGATACATACGTACGTCAAGGGACGCTTCGATCTGGTATATCTCAGGAAGTTATATTTTGTCAGTGCGCTGTTGCCAGAGAGGAAGCAATGTTGGAGAATATTTATAACAATTGTACTATCCTTTGGTTATTTATTTCTTTGAGCAATTTAAATACATTTTAAAGCTTTAGGAATAGCAAAAATTAGATAATTTTCCAAAACCAAAAGTCAATTAGGATATTTTTTAACAGTTCATTTTTGTTTGATCTAATTCTTATTTACATGTATATGTAAGATGAAAAAAAGATTTGTAAATTAGAGATTGTGCCTCCTAACATAGTTTTTAGTTCAAATAGGTTTACCAGGTAATATATTTTTTTAAGTATAAAATTTAATGCAGTTTTCACATTGCTTTTTTTTGTTAATTTGTACGTACATCGTACAGGCTACGTTTTATTTTTATTTAAAAGTTGATCAGTATTTTATAAGTATTAGAAGATGCAGAGACATTCAGAAACAGAATTTAACATTCTTTAAGAACTTAAAAGTTACTATGGCGGTCACTGTATGTAAGTCGATAAACGTTAACTTGCAGCTAGAACTGGCGTTAGTCTGATGACAGTATCGCTAGAAAACAGTAACAATATTGTTGACTGAAAACGTTTTGCTAGAAAACCAGAAGCCCCCGATGAAGTTAATTAGTCCTTCAATGATTCAATATTTTTACAATAAATTTTGTGAATCACGTAGAATATTAGAAAAAACCCTACTGCAGTAGCGGCATTCAAGTTTGAAAAGCCATAGCCAGTTTACATTTTTTCACTCAACAATTTTCCTATGCATATATTTTAGAAACCTCTAATTTGAAGAAAAATGCAGGTATTTTTGCGAAATTTGGGATTCAACAATAAAATTTGATCAAATTTACGGAAAAAAAAACAAATGGAGGATTCCCTTTTGAAACTGGGTTTTTTCGGAGGAGCGGCAACAAAAATTTTTTTTGCTAATTCCAAAATAAAAATTTGCTTATCAAAGTGTTTCCCTTAAGGTTAGGTGACCAGATTTTTAGATGGGCAAAGCGGGACAACTCTGAAGGGGGGGGTATCAACAAAAATTTTCATACAGAATTAAAATAATATCGTAATATTTTTTTTTATTTTTAACATAAGTACAATTTATAAATATAAAAAAATGTATAATATTTTATTGCTTGACATATTTTTTATTTGAGTGAATTTGTTTCAGTAGATTGTTGTCATTTTTTAAAATATTGTAAAAATCTTCATAAGAATTTGTCAAATTATATTTGACACATAAAATGGTTTTCAAAGTTTCAACACTTAATTTTGATTTTTCTGATGTCCACACTTGATTTACTGTTGAAAAAACGCGTTCAGTAGCAGCGTTAGTTCCAGGTAAAGATAGTGCATATTCCACAATGTTTAATACATTATTGTATGGAACATAGTTTGTTTCAAAATGATAAAATATTTCTAACCATTTGTTTTCTACTGTGATTTTTTCTGATGCCTGATATTTAAGCTTTTCCTTATCAATATATTTTTTTACCAATGACACTTTATTAAAAAGATCATTTTCGGAAATATTACTATTTGGGAATTTTTGAGAAATATAATCAAATTATTTTTGCACATCGTTCCAATTAAGTTCTGGTTTTAATGTAACTCAACGAAAATGATCAATATCATTATATTGTACCGTCCAGTCTTCCAAATAATCTTTGCAGTTACTATAAAACTTTTTGACATGGTTCATGATATCTTGACGATTTATTGCACATTGCTTTTCGAGCTGGTTTATACTATTGCGGATACTTAACGGTAGAAAATTGTTTTCTAACCTCTCTTGACATTGACATTTTAAATTATTAACTTCATTTGCTACTTCGATTGGCGATATTTTATCACATTCAATAAGTTTTATAACGTTTTGAAAAAGAGCAGCTTGATTTTGTAGAAACTCTAGCCAAATTTTTGAAGATTCTCTTTCAAAAAACTTTTCTAAATTTCTGGGACATTTGCCCTGTGATAGAAAGTAGGATTTTAAAGGATCGTACATTTTCAAAATTCTTTCGATAGCTGACAGAAGAGCTAACCAACGCGTTTTACTGTATATAAATATAAAATTTAACTTAAATCTAATAGTCGGGACTTTTGAAAAACGTCGCGGGACGCGGGACAAGTTGTGAAAAATCGGGACTGTCCCGTCAAAAGCGGGACGTCTGGTCACCTTACCTTAAGGCCAATAGCATCTGGTATATATTTGGTGTGGGTCTTATGTCTTACTTTTTGGCTTAAAAATTTTGGAAATTCTAGAGCCGCTTCTCCCTTACTGCAAAGACTGACTTTTAATATTATTCTCGGATAAGAGCAGTGCGAGTAGATACTTAGTCACCACGAGCAAACGGAGCTAATCCGAAATATTGAAACACTTTGGATTTTGCAATAACTGATAAGTTTCATTTTCATTTATTTATTTAAAAAATAAAATACTAAAGGTAAAAAGTTGTTTTCTGTGTTTATTTTTTTGTTTATTGATATGGATATTGACGGCGTAGTTACCGTTTCTTTATTTATTATCTTGAATATTTAACCGATTTATGTTAAAATTACATTTAAATATCTGAAGCGATCAGATTTGCTCAAAACGATCAAAAATTAAATAATTGAACCATCCGGATTTTCTGTTTTTGCTCTGAACGAAAATAGAAATAACCCTTCTCAACAAAATGACTTCGTTCTTTACACAATTCAGCACCATAACTATTGAGACATATTTACTATCTCTTACTTGGTTAACGATTATCACGACAAATTATACTAGATCTTAAATTAAACATGAAAGGTTATAATCAATGTTGCAATAAATGCATAATCATTATTATTGAAGTAAATAGTTAACCAACATAAAAGTCAAAACCATTATTTCATTTTTAGACCTTTGTAAACCTATAATCAACCAGCCGGGTTTATAAAGAATTGCAATGTTTGGAATCAGGAATATCAATTGGAATGTTTTATTATAAAGGTTTAATAATTAAAAAAAAGAATTTATGTTTAACAATTACTAAAAAAAATATATTAAATGTTTTTAAAAATCGATTTCTTGGATTATTAAAAGGTGTGATAAAAACGACAATAAATCTCGTCAATGACATGCAGAAATTACGCTAGGTGACCCTTTTAAGAAACTAACCACTAAGTTGCTGCTTGCGAAAATAATTTTTTTAACTTTTTCAAATATAAAGACTAGCATTTTTATCTTATTGACAGTTTTGTTTTTTCCATTCTTGCTTAAAAATTTCATAAATTTGATACATGCAACAACGACATCTCCGTTTTTCATAAAAAAACTTATTCCCCCTTTTAACCCCTTTGGGGATGAACTTTAAAAAATACTGCCACTTTATATTTTTCTGGGTAATCAGAAGCCTAAATACTAACTCCAATATTTACAGCTTCAATAATAAAGATTTTTATATACAAACTTTCACTGCCATTTTAAGCCCCCAAAGGATGTAATTCCAAAAATTTTAAAACATAATCACAATAAATAACTTATATACCAATTTTCGTACTTCTAAGTCTAGAAATGACAAAATTTCATACCAATTTCGCTATCCATTCTACCCCTTTAGAGGGTGGGGAGTTTTTAAAAATATTTTCCTAGCTGACGTCTCCCATTCATAATCTACCCTTATGCCAAATTTCATCTTCATAGGACAAGTAGTATTCAATATTTCGTGATTAGTCAGTGTATATAGGAATAAATGAATCAACATATCACAAAGGAGAATCGAAAAAGAAATTCTATATAAAACTGCGATGTGTGTACGTGGGACAAACAAGTCAATATTTAAAAAATAAAATAAATGGACATAAATATCATAAAAAAGGGAATTAACCAAACATAGCAGCAATAATCAACACTCTTTTGATTTCGAAAATGTCAAAATTCAAGAAACTAGAAAGCACCCAAAAATTTTTTTTTAAATGATAAAAATCCAAAAAACAAACATGCCGTTATTTGCAAGACAGAGACAAAGAATCAGAACAAAATTTACTTTAATTAAATTAAATAATGATTATGTATTGTTTAAGAAAAAAATCAAAACAAACCATAAAAACCCTTGACGCCTACTATGTGGTACTCGTTACTTTCAGTATTTAATTCTATGTATATAATGTTGTAATGTTTTCTTTGTATATATCGTCTGAAAGCTGACCATTGTCAGCAAATATATATATATATATATTATATATATATATATATATATATATATATATATATATATATATATATATATATATATATATATATATATATATATATATATATATATATATATATATATATATATATTTAATGTATGCTTATGTCACAAAAACCTGTTATATATTGTTACGATTTACTAACTTTCAATACGTGGGTCGGAGAATTCAAACACTCTGTACAACTTAATACTTTTTTTACTACTTTCCAATATCACAACTATCCCCGATCTAACTACCCTCAATCTTATATCACTACTATTATATAACTAACTACGGTTGACCGCGGTCTTATATAATACTGTTCTTAATGTTCCATAATATTCCAAAATCATCACCCAGATTATTCTTATACTGCGCCTTATAAAATACAGGAATAATACTAGAATATTCTTTAAGGGTGCTACCCCATAACTATTCATATCAAATTTGTCAACTCCTAACACTGCCTTCTCTTAAATCTAATCGTCCCGATCAGCTACATCGCCATGACACTTAAGTCAGTTTAAAAACTTTCATTTTACTTTTAGGGCTGCGTTGGATTTAATAAACCCAATCGTTAATCCTCCATTATTTTGTAAGGTCCATCCCATGCTTAAGTCAGTTTTGAGATAACCGCTTTTTCCTTGTTGGGATATACAACCAAACGAGGAAATTGTCTTTAAAACCAGCAGAATTTGCCCTTATGTCATGTCTGGTTTTCATTCGGTCACTGAATAACTTAATGTTGATTCTTGTTATGTCATAAGTTTCAAGGAGGTGCTCCTGAAGTTCGTTTGCGTAATCCTGAACCTCCTTTCTCATTTTATTCGGTTGTCCAAACATAAGGTCGCAAGGAAATCTTACTTCTCTTTCAAAGATAACTTAAGCTGGGATTTGACAAGTAGAATCATAAACAGATGCTTGGCAAACCAATAAGAACATGTGTTTATCACAAACTTGCTGATTTCTAGCAACAACTTTGTATGTGTGTTCTTCTGGCTTTCATGATTCCAGACTCTTGAGAATATGGCTGATTCGAAATTTCTTCATTGATCAGAGTGAAGCTCCAGTGGTATGCCATGTCGACTAAACACTTCGTCTACTAATACAGTAGTAGTGCCACATTGTACTGCTTTATAGGTCTCTATCACTTTAGTATGAGATTTTTTTTCTAAAATTTTTACAAGACTTGCTTGAACATTGCAATAGGTGTTTTATTTTTTTAAAAAGGAATACTCTAAATAAAAAATATTTTTATTTTTAAATCTACGGTTGACACAATTTATCAATAATCCTTCATATTTTTTTTGTTTTTTAGACTAAATATTAACATTAATTATTTTTTATTAATTTATAAGCTCTTTTGATAACAGTGCAATTCTTATAAATACAATTATTATTTCAATTACACGTAAATATTATATATGATTATAGATAAGGACCTTAGATTATAGTAAAAAAATTATCATCTTTAAAAAGCATTTAAATATTCTAAATCCTCGAAGATAAATAGTCGTTACTAGAATAGTGGGTTTATGACTACAAAAATTAAACAAGTCTTTAATTCTCAATCCAAAGCAGGAAACGAAACTGCATTCGGCACGCATTGGTACACTAACCAAGATACAGTGCCGCCAGGCCGCGGCCGATCAGGGTGCGACGGAATTCGAGTGAAACAAAAAGAAAATAGCGAAAGCACGACACAATATTATGTAATATAATTCAATAGGTATATGGCTGTCTGTCAGGTGAATGATTTGAATTTGAAATTGTACAGCTACTGTATGATTGTTGCTTTTTATTTAACTATTTTTATAATTATTTAGACGAATTTGTTATTATTTATATATATATATATATATATATATATATATATATATATATATATATATATATATATATATATATATATATATATATATATATATATATATATAT